>WOVY01014859.1:0-285130 GCA_013436015.1 Rhipicephalus annulatus | reverse complement strand
GTGTTCACATAGGCCTGTAGTCCTGAAAAAGCGCAAGACGGCTTGACTGCTTTTTGAGCCGACGAAAGGCGAGGACGGTGTGTTCCAGTAGCATCTGCATAGAGAGTGGCCGATCGTCCAATGTCGCAATGCGTCCGAAAGCTTCTGTCTTTCAGAGGCAAATCGAGGGCAACGGCATATCAGATGGTGGATGTCTTCTTCGGTGCAGCAGACGTCGCATTCCGCATTGTCGGTTAATCCGTTGAGGGTCACTGCACGATTATTATAAAGTTAATCATACCGTATTACTACATAACCATCAACCAACTCATTTTACATGAAATAGTTATCTATGGGGAGGAAGCAATGCTATAATAAGAAAAAAACGTTTTTATATTTCTGCCGACGTGCCCGATGTATAGCGTGTCGTTGAACACGGTACTACCCAAACCTAAGAGATCGTATGCAGCAAACAATTTCAACCACAAGCAACGAAGGAGCTTTAGGCCAACAAAGTGCTTAAATTACCATTAGCTCAGTCTTCGAAGGGTGAGTGCCTCCTTAAACAGGACGTCATGTCGAAAAGGGGCGTGATACAAATAAAAACACCAAGAATTACGCCTGAAGAGGAAGTCCTCGTCGCTATAAAAACAAGGAACGTCGACTAACGCACTAAGCTTACGTGGTCTTTATCGAATATTTGTTTTTCTCAAAAGCGCAACTGCCACAGCCGCATGCCCGTATGAAAGCCGCTGCATGCGAGTGCTTTAGCCTTGGCGTTTTCTTTACGATCTTACTTGGGTGCACGCGCCAAGTTTCGAAATGCAGATGGTCATCACATTTTGGTTACACACCGCGCGATATGGGAGCGTTGCCAGGTACGCTTACGCTGACGTGCTCGCACTAAAGAGAAATAGAGCGAGACCGACTCTACGTCAGTGTCAGTGACGTCACGATTTCGCAGACTGACCATCTCAGCGAGGCAGGAGTGCAAAGAACGGATCATGTACGCCCAGCTGCTGGCCATCATGGTTGCCCTACAGACGACTCCTGACCTCGTAAGTGCGCATCACGTGTAAACGTATAAGCTTATGTACATGGCTCCGTGTTTGCGCAGGTTTAGTTTATTTTTTGCTATTCGAAGGGTGTTTCCGTAGTTTACTTTTTCTAAAAAAATTCGGCGCTTATCAGAGCTTATTTCTGGTAAGTCCCTCATCCTCCGAAATCTGGTGTTTTAATCTTTCATTATAAATTGTTGGAATGTAGTCGTAATAGTAATTATTTCCACTCAAGTTTCTTGCTAACTGCTGGCCTGTCGGAACGGTTCTGAGTGGAATGATTTGTGTGCCTGTGTGTTCGTGTTTTCTCTTATTTATTTTTAACTTTCTCTCTTTCAACCCCCTATTACTCAACCCCAGTGTAGGGTAGCATACCAGTTACTAGCACCAGGTTAACCTCCCTGCCTTCCTTTTTTCTCGTTTCTCTCTCTCCCCTCAAGTTGCTTAGCTTGTTGCTGATAATGCTGCTTCTCCATTGTTTCCTATTTTTCTCACTGTTTTTATTCACCCTATTAATAAAGCATTTCATGTACACCGCTGTAAATCATGAAAATGTACGTTTGAGCAGCCAGAGTTATAGTTAAGCTGCTCCTCGGCTCTTTCTCCCAGCCTCCCTTATCGGTTTGATGAAGCATAAAGGACCTGCTATGTATTGCTATTCTCAATACTCCTAAATCTTATATGAAACGACATCTGACCACGATAATATGCGAACCCAGTAAGTTTATATTTTAGGCGTCTCGGAGATTTGACTGCACAAAGATGTACGCACACAAACATATACGTATACTTTAATAGAGAATTTGCTCGTATTACAACCTAAAGCTTGTTTAAGCATACTTTACGAGGTTACTGCCGCTGATGTAGCTAGATACTGTCCTTCATCAATCGATGATTCTCGGCTTTCAAGATGCCTTTGAACGCGGAGAATACCCTTCGAAAATTGGAGTTTATCGGGTAAATTAAAATTGAAAAAAAAATTTACTGGTGGATGTTTATCAGATTTTCTCTCTTGTTTGGATAAATAGAAAAAAAACACCGAGATCTGCTTATCTAATAGTTTTAAATACCGTACGCAAACCTAGCGGGTGTTGCGAGCGTAGCGTTAGCATTAGTCCCTTAATGGGAGCCTGCCAGAGGTGAGCGGGAGTGCGGGAGTGAATAATACTGTTCGCCTATAGAGACTAGCGGCTAATTTAAATTGAACATGCGTCCTGTCGTTATACATCCATCTAAATGCGGTCGCCGCTGCCCCTAATAGAACTGATTGGGTTAGGCTAAACTACTTCATTATAGGCTAACCTTCTTAGTTTGAAACTACGCGAGGCAGCCTCCCGCAGCTCCTCTTTACCCAAGCGTTCAGGACGATGGAGGAGCGCTTAGGGCACTTCCACATGATACGATTAAGATTCGCCTTTATTGCGGGGCAATATTTATGGGAAGAGTATGGATAGATGGAATATTATCTCAGATAGAAGCGAGAGAGGGCAATGCGCGAGTCTGCACCTTAAGCCACAGTACTTCGCGCCTGGGCGTGGACTTGGTTATTACCGGCGGAAAATATAAACGGCCGAGTTGATATAGCAGCTGCAGACGTCATAGGAAGAAGGAAAGCAATCGCGCGTAGTGCACGGAGACGTTATTTCAACAGAATTTTGCCCATCTAATGCCCGCGCCCCGACAGTTGTGTCAGAGAGAAAGCTCAATGTATGGAAACGTCTGAAACGGCGATGTTATGAACAGCAGTGCCCTATACCTCAGAAATTAAGGTAAATGTAGGACACCACATGCGCTACGCGTGGCACATTTTGAAAACGATTCAAATGACGTCAAAACATCTGACTTCAATTATTCAATGGTAATTGACACAGTCGCAGGAGAGAAAAAAAGAACCTTCCGTGCATTACAACACATCATGAAAAAAAAGCTACTTGTCCGTTTCTATTTGATTCATAGAGAAAAAAAAAAACGTTTGACATTATTATAACGAACGGTGCGAGTGGTTCAAAAGCTCCGTTTTCACCTTGTTAGGCTTAAGAGTTGCTGTATATGCTACCTTTAGGATAGCAGAGTTGCTCCACTGTTTTGCGCGCACCACTCACTACACCTGCAGGAGTTCAGCGTACCTATTTTCCGAGCGGCAGCTTTGGTGGTTCATTTGCACTGCGGAGAAGCCGACACTACGCAGACGCTTTCGCAGATTACGGTGAGATAAAGCGCGGTTCACATCGGCTGTTTGTCATTTTTCACCGCGCTTCTTCGGTATTGTAGCCATGTTGCCTGTTGGTCGCGAGAATTGCGGTAACAAACGCATTCTGTGTCGCATTGCATTACGTACAGTCCATGTGATTAGAAGCGGGTGTAGCGGGTGTTACTAGATTAGTGTTCAGTGAGGGAGGAATAAACGCTTGGCTTCTTTTATCTATCAACAGCACTGAAAACTTGCTCTATTGTATTACCTACAGATGCAGTGAATACGCTACACATGCAGCGTTGGCGAGCCTGTGCCGGCTGTACACGTCCAGATTGATCAAACGCTAAAAATAAGGCAGAACTTAAACTAGACCTATTCGAATCAGCATGTTTCTGCAGCTAGCGCGTGAATATAATGCAGCTTTCAAATGTTAAGTGAAAGGAATGTCGGACGCGATAGGGCCGTTGAACAACTATTCACGTCGATCAATTGTCGTGAGCCGCGATTGTAATACGACTATTCAACGAAGTAGCCCTAATAGCCCTACTTCTATAATACGAGCCTAATACGAGAGTCCGCGCGTAGCATGGCTGTCGCACGGCCACTGTCGATGCTGTCCAGTTCGGTTCGAGCTGAAGACTATAAAACTATAGTTGGCTTCCTCACACAGATAACAAATGAGCCGAACGAGACGAAAACATTTTTATCCCTAACTTTCTCTATTGCGGTCAAAAGTGGGAAAATAGTTTTTCTATCTGTAAAAGGGAAAACACCGGAAGAGAAGACCAAGCTAATGTGTGACCAACTATTAATATGTATCTAACTGGTTCGATGAGCCGATGCATTTTGGCCCAATATTACGTTACAAGAACGTAAGCATAAAATCAAGGCTTCCAGGCGTGACCGATGCAACCAATTTTTGCTTATACCATCATAAAAATAGAAAGGAAGTGAAAAATTAATAAACAGCGCAAGTAATCTGAGCGCGAGCTCTGCTTCTACGCGGGTGGTGAGTGACTTTCCCGCAAGACATTTGAACACGCGATGGTGTGCCTTAGCGATACTCTGCTACCTAAAGGTAGCATATACAGTAACTCTAGGTAGGCTGGATAAGTGGTGTCATCTAGCACGGCCCAGTTGAACCAAGCAAGCAGAAGTTTGTTCAATAGCCGCTGTAGTGGAAAGCCACAGCAGCAACTTTGCTCTGCTGCTATAAGTGTCGGTGGCCGCGCAGTCTAGGCGGACAACATTAGGCATGCCAACAGTGACGTTAGAAAGACCACTTTCAGGCGGGTGTTTTAAAGTACGCTAACACGATGCAGACCACTCAAACGTGATTTATGTCAAAACAAGCACTTCCTGAGCACACCACTAGCACTGCGATGTTTCTGGACCACTGTTCCAAGCAAACAGCGTTGACTTAACAATTGACTTTAGAGTCCCTTTAACGACCGGGAACGCGCTCAAGGAACGAGTCTACATTATATGAACGACAATAATGACAAACGTTTCTCCTTCAATCGAGGCGTGCGGCTTCCATAGGAGACCCATCTACAACATCTATCACATGGCGAACGCCATCTGGCAAGTGGACGAAGGCATGGAGCTGGGAGCCAACGCCATCGAGTCGGGACGTCACTTTCGACAACAATGGTTCAGCCCTCTGGTTCTACCATGGCGTGCCATGTGACTGCTTCCGGTGGTGCCAACGTTACGAAGAAGTGCCAAAGCTCCTGCGGTATCTGCGACGAACCACTGGTAACTCTCTTTAACTTCATGGCTTGTCTGAAAGCGCAATTAAACATTATACCCCCCCCCCACACCAAAAAAAAAAGAGAAAACCACAGCACATCCACGGAGTGAATGATGATCAGTGTGGCGAAGCGTCCTTTAATCCGTCCTTGTTTCCGTCCATGCATCCGTCCGTCCGTAAGCGTGCCCGTTTGTGCGTTCGTTCGTGCATCCGTCCGTGCATCAGTTCATTCGTACGTGCACCCATTTACGCGTCCGCCCGTGCGTCCACCTATACATGCGTCCGTCCGCCCATATGTCTATCTATCTGTCCGTTTGCTTGTCTGTCTGTCCATCCGTGCGTCCGTCCGTCCACGTAGTGAATCTGCCATCTCGCTTCTTTTTATCATATAATATACGAGTACCACTATCCAGCGGGCAATCCAAGGAGTAAACGAGAGTATGTAGCACATTACTGCTGTCAGCGCTTCGTTCACCCAGAGAGCGTGATAACGACGCCGTGCTACGTTTTTTGTAACATGTGGACATGCGGATATGTATGTATCCAAGGTGGGTATTTGCCACTGGTTACGCACTACGATAACGGGGGACGCAAAAGCCATGCCATAAGGAGCTTTTGCCCCTAAAGAAACACACACACACACACACACACACCACATTGATTGATTGATTGATTGATTGATTGATTGATTTGTGGGGTTTAACGTCCCAAAACCACCATTTGATTATGAGAGACGCCGTAGTGGAGGGCTCCGGAAATTTTGACCACCTGGGGTTCTTTAACGTGCACCCAAATCATAGTAACACGGGCCTACAACATTTCCGCCTCCATCGGAAATGCAGCCGCCGCAGCCGGGAATTGAACCCGCGACCTGCGGGTCAGCAGCCGAGTACCTTAGCACTAGACCACCGCGGCGGGGCCACACACACACACACACACACACAACACACACACACACACACACACACACACACACACACACACACACACACACACACACACACACACACAGGACATGACATAATGTCTGCTCTGTATCCACATAAGTTACTCCTATCGGTGGTGACTATCAATATATCTTTATGTGTTCTTGACGCTTCCATGGAGATAGACTGCCTTCTCCGTATCTCTCTCTCGATTTCTTTAGCTTTTTTTTTCACTGCTGTTTTGCTGTGGCGAGCAACAACTATGCTCGGTGTTTTTCTGACATTAAAATTTCAATAGAATATAGCTCTTGTTCTGTTTTCTTCGTCGCGGTACTTTTTTTGCGGTTCAGCAGCCCTGATGCAAAATTTAAGTTGGGAAGAAGATAGGAGTGAAAGAGAAAGGGAGGGGTGTTTTTTTTTCCATTATCAAAAAGTGAGACGTCCGCCTTTGCTGCTTTTTGCTCTCGCATGTTACAATGCACGTGGGTGTTCGATGGTGGAAAGTGAAATGAGCGGCTAATTATGAGGATAAGGACAAATAAAAAAGGACAATACTATATGTGCACTTCACTCAACTAAACTACATTACAATGGCGTACCAACTAGCCCAAATAAAAGCTTTGCAAAACTTAAGAGGGTCATTGTTGGGCGGAAATTAGAAAGTATGTACGCCATAGTCCACTTAATTGGCGGATAGCACTCGATCGTCTATATCCCCTGTCCTCCAGTGCTCTGCAACACCTGTCATTATCCAATCATCTTCACGCGTCGTCCGCTGGTCAAAGGGTGGTATTGAAAAAATACATAGAATAACCAATCACACAGTACTGTTAAAAATTTTCCAGCTACTGTATCCATTACAAACCCAGTTTACGTTGAGTTCTATGGCTGATGATATTCAATATAAAAAAAAGGAAATCAGCGCATCGCTAGGAGCGTACGGTAGGTGCCCGCGGTCTGTTGGACTTACGCCGTCGCTGTCAATGGGACACTAGGGCGGAAAATTTTTTGTAGCATTAGTGAAATTCTCTATCATTATACTCTTGCGTATCCGGGTTCTACCCGATACATCCCCGCTAACGTGTGTGGCCGAGACGTCAGGGTTACGTCGGAGGCCGGACTTTTTGCGGTAGCATGGAGTGACTCCGGATGGAGGAAACGATGCTGACCAGCTGGGGAAACGAAAAAACAAACAAATTTACTGCCACTTTGCACAAATATTCACAACATGGAATGTTAGAGTTTGGCAAACAACGAGCGTGGTGAATGAACCGTTAAACCATGGTTAAGAGCGACTTCCTGCACTTTGCAGCGTAGTTTCAAGCCATGTCAGGCTCAATGCTTCTTGTTTGAAAGACCAATCGCAAACACGTCACCACCCACCAGGGCATCAGCCAATAACACACGGTCGCCGAATAGCCAGGCACTCGCTGACTCATTGTTCCTCCGGTCAGTTTCCCTGAAGAGAGGGGGAGTGGGGTCCACCACGGAGCAAGTTGGCGGGCGAGTAGTCTACTGCCGTCTCTCCCTTGAAGGCACGAAAGTATTAACGCGTTAGTTTTTAGAGAGCTCATGTCGCAGAAATTCCGCCGTTGGCATCGCCACCATTGGTTGTGAGTGGGAAATCGAGAAAGAAGCAAATAAAATGTTCAGTCCCATTCAGGATCGAGCCCGGGCCGTTCGAGTGGCAAGCAGGTTGCATTTTCGATGGAGGCGGAAATGGTGTAGGCCGGTGTGCTCAGACTTAGATGCACGTTGAAGAACCTCAGGTGATCGAAATATCTGCAGCCCTCCACTACGGCGTCTGCCATAATCATATGGTAGTTTTGGAAGTTAAACCCCACATATAAATCAATCGTTGTCCGGAATAACATAACCGAAGACAAAGTTGCACTGTATTTCTAGCCTGATATTTTAATTTCATGGTACTTTTTGAAAAAGCGAAACATTGATGACCTCAAAATCAATAGGCATTTATTCATAGTTTCGTACATACTAGTTAAAATGAAACACATAAATCCACATATTATGGTAATAATTGTTTAGCCATTGAATGACAACATGAATGACTTAATGATTAGTAAATATTCAATTACAGCTTAGTTTATAATAATTAAATACATCGACTAATACGTGTTATAATATTTACGTTGCCAGGTAAATAATCAGTGCCTTGAAGTTATGTGTAAATTCTACGTTGTTTATCGACATTCAATGGTTGCATTTAAAGAAGGTTAAAACAAAGATATCTCTTTTCAGACGGTGGCATATACGAAAAGAGCCTTGCTCTTCTATTCTTGGATCTCAAGACTTCTAGTCTCTATTCAGACAAAAAGTACGACGCAGGCGTCGACATCGCGACCAAGCTTATGAGTCATCTCTGGCTCGGAGGTAAGGCAAATGACGTGCAAGTCACTCAACGTAAGCTGACGCGTATTAAGCAATAGCACGTGGCAACCTGAACAAAAACTCATGACGACATAATTGGTAGTTTTGCAACTAGTTGGCGAACTTCCGTTGCACAAATCAAACGGCAACAACGAAGTGTAGCATGAAAAGTGGCCACGTAATGATTTACGAGTGTCCATAGTAAACAAGACTGAAGATTTTTCAATTCTAAAACTGTTCAGGCTTGGCGAAACTCCATGGTCATGCCGCATTGACTGAACGAGCGGGGAAGGTCCATGTTGGGAGAGGAGTAGGTCAGCCTACAGCTATCCAATACACGCAAAGCCAAGAATTAAGTGTAGTATAATATAGTATAGCAAGGGGACAGGGAAAAAGTGTGAGGTTGAGTACGAGGGATGTAAAGGAGGGGGGTGGAAAGAAGGAGGGAGAACTACTAAGGCATGGTAAAGACTTGTCTACTGTAATAGCGAAGAGCGGGAAAGGAATGTGAGAAAAGAAGAGGAGAGGGTGAACCATAGCATAGTATAATATGGCGAGGAATGCAAAGGAAACTGAAGATGAGGAGGGATGTTACGTTCAGGACGAGGGAAATGAGTAGAGAAGATCGTGAAATATAGACATAGCCTTGATTGTCTGCTCACGCATCATATATCTGCATGGTCGGCAAGGCTGTCAAGCTGGAGGACCAAGCAGCAGCAAGGGAAGGTGAGCGATGTCAGTCTCTCCTGTCGCTGACGTAAGGCTTGTGCGAATTGTGAATTTTAGCTTCGAAGTGAATAGGCACTTGATTTGAATAATTTCTATTCAAATTCGAATAGTATATGTCACATAATGTTTGTCACGTACATATGTCACATAAATGGGCCTTTGCTCCGGTTAAAGAAAAAAGACGAGGTCTAGGGTGCGGCCTAACTGGAGACCATCTGTCAGAAATGCACTTCCTCACGAGAGCAGAATTTGCCACCCTGGTGCAGTACTTGGCCATCACCTCCCATAACTGCAGCAATTAACCTTTGAACCTAGGTCCCCCGCGGTTGCAAAGCAACTATCCAAGTGGCGGTCAGACCTGCGACGCAGCGGAGGGTGCTAATAATCTCTAAGTCTGGACAGGCCGCCATTGGAATCTGAACTTGGCTACCTTCAACGCTGGAACGCTATCTAGTGAGGCTGGTCTAGCTGTCATATTTGAGGAATTAGAGGGTGTGCAGTCGAATATAGTAGGGCTCAGCGAAGTTAGAAGGATACGTGAGGCTTATACAGTACTGAAGAACGGTCACGTCCTATGCTACCATGGATGAGGGGTGAGGTTTGACGGAAAAGAATGAGGGGTGAGGTTTCTTATACACAAGAATATTTCTGGCAACAGAGGAATACTATACTATCACTGATGGCTGCAAGTATCATAATTAAGATTAACAAGAGGTACAACATGAAAGTGGTACAGGCCTACGCGCGTAAATCAATACATGATAATGTTTAGTTTGAACGCTTGTGTCAGCGTCCTGATACATGAAGAGGTGTACAGTCAGCCATAAATGAAGTAAAGTGATAGTATGCTATTCAGATGGGTGACTTTATTGCCAAAAGAGGCAAGAAACAGACTGGAGACCATGCAGTTGGGGAATATAGCATCAGCTCTAGAATCTCCAGAGGGAAGTTATTAGTAAAGTTGGCAGAACGTAATAATTTACGGATTTTGAATACCTTCTTCAGAAAATGGGTTAACTGTAAGTGGGCATGGCGGCATCGTAATGGCGAAACTAAAAAAAATGCTAGACATGCGCCGTAGGCACAGCTTAGTCACAGTGAAAGCTAGAAGATCGGCCTTTCAGAGCCTTTTAATGCACTCATTGGGTAACTACTGCAAGCACACTTGCTTGATACACATTAGACCATTAATAATAATTTTTGGGCTAGTAGGCAGGCATTTGCTATGCTATTTTTTGTCATTCTTCTGAGAATCGTGGCATTTGTGCCATTTGTTCGTGCTGTGGCTCACGAAGATAAGTAATTATGACTGAAGTGGGTATGCGCCACAGTAAATAGGGAAACAAGAACAAGCTTTTGTAATGGGTTAAAGCGTTGGACGACCCACTCGTTACGCTATTCGCATTGTGCGACGACTGTGTCTTCTTTCGATGTTTTAAAATGCTTTATAAGTCGTATTAACGCGATTGCTTTCCCGACATCAAGCCCGCCTAAGGCAAGTTTGCCAGCAAGTCCCAAGCACAGGTGTGACTCGTGAAAAGAAGAAAAAAAAACTGGTGTGGCTCAGTGGCAGAATACTGGGCTGGCAGCCAGCGAGCCCTGGTTCGAGCCCTACTGAATCATTGGGGCTAGGGTTTTTTTTTCTAATTTCGCGTGATGTGGTTACGGACACTGGCGGCGCGGTGGACAACTGCGCGTGACCCGAGTTGTGATATCATCACAGCTGTCGTTGTAAAATGAAATAAACTTCATTTTGTGTGCACACCTAGACATTGTACAGGATGTAGGAGTAGGATTGAAGGGAAGGACACGGAGGTTAGCCAGTTCTCAATCCGGCTGGCTACCCTGTGCTGGGGAAGAGGGTGATGGGAACAAAAGATGAGAGAAAAGAGGCGTTCAAGGAGAGAAAAAAAAGGAGAAGGACAATAGTATGATCCACGACGCTGCTTACAGTCTGTCTCTAAGACCACTCGCCCGCAAAAAGCGCAACAACGCTCTCAATGCCTTGCGTGCCGACGACAGTCTGGGCCAGTGTCCGGATACATACAGGATGCCTGAGTAGTTGGTAAGATCCGATGCAGTGACCAAAGCATGGTAAGAACTCGTATTCACGTAGATTCAAAATAGCAAACGAAAAAACTGATGCGCAAGAAGCCAATTAATGAACTAGCAGTGAGAGTGAAAGTACAGGAACTCAGAGGTTCGCTTCAGAGTAGATTCGAAGGACTAAACGATGTAAAAGGCGTTACCGTTGACAATACTAGTAACAATATACTAGCATCATGAAAGAGTGTGAGGTATGTTTGGGGCAAGCGAAGGATGACCAGTCGATAGACGGCACCTAACAAAAAGGGAAGATTATGAAAAGTGGCTGAGCAGACGAAATACTAAGTCGTTTACTTTCGGTCGTACCTTTGCTGCCAAACCCCGTGAGTTTTCATGCAGCGCACCTGGCACTGGTTAGTCACTCGCACAACGGAAGCGTTCTCACGAAGAGCCAGCCTGAGAAACAAGTGGTCCTTGTCACGACACCACTGCTGATAGTATAATGTGGCAGCGTGCTGTCACATCAGGGAAGTCGCTCACTGGATTCCGTGCCGACCGGCTTTGCCCACGCGATCTTCGACGACAGTGCAGCTCTGCCGACTGCGTTTGTCCTACGCCACCTCCTGACGCCGGTCCCTGACGACGATGACAGCGTAGCTCTGACCGACTGGATTAGCCCTACGCCATCTCCTGTCGCCGACAAGAGCTCTCGGTGGGACTCCTGCGATCGTCTCCATCTTTCCTATCTTCTCCTCACTTCCGTCGTTCGCTGTCCCTGTGCCTCGCTCTCTGCTTCCTCTCTCTCTATATTTTTACCTTTTATTCCTATCCTTTTATTCCCTTCTCTACACCCATACCTCGTGAGCTACTGTTGAGGTGTTCTCCCCTTGAGAGACAGTTACGGGGCTCACTTTTCTCTTCTTTTCACTAAAAATTAACCCCTCCTCCCCCCCAACAAGTGTGGACAGGCCACAGGATCGGTTGTACTAACTTCAGGTAACTGACCGGCTGTCTGGCCAGGCTTGTTGCGAAAAAGTATTTTAAGCTGTACGTTGCCGAAATGACGGAGTTCTTTATTAGTTGATTTTTTGGAGAATGAGGATGGCAAAGTGTGTAAACGAATAGGTGGAGACACATCTCTGAGGAGAGGAGAGTTGTTTGCTGCATTGATGGAGCATCAAGAAGGGGTTCGTCCCACGAGGCGGTGTCAGATGAGACGGGAGGTATTTAATTGAATCAAATGGAGAGGAGGAGGACTTAGTGCTCGAGGACAAAATCGAGAAGCGTGAACAGAAGTTGTGCTTGGCGCCAACTGTGATCAATGGTTTGATAATACATCTAGAAGTTGGTGTCGATGTGTGCAACATCCTAAGGGCTCGACAGGCAACGCCGACGTTAATGTGCCGTCGATTTGGTGGCTGCCCCTGCTTTTGATTGTAAATAAGTGTCAGCGTGTAAACAAACTGAAGTCTGCCAGGAACTGAGCAACCGGGCCTGTCCAGTCCTTCTACGTGTCTTCATGGTCATCTGAACCATCAGGATTACATCCATCATCCTAAGCTGAACTGGCACAGTTAAGTTTGTGATGCACAATTTTTTTTCAGATACGTTTGAGATGATCGCTAAAATGGCTGGGACGTTTGCCATGGTGTGAGAAGGCAGAGTGTGCATGCCGGCTGTCTACGATTATTTTTGTTTATCACCAGCTATCTAATTTTCATTGCGCAGTCCCTGCCAGGAGGGCGTTGAATGTTCTCCTGTCTGTACACACGGTGGACGACAAGGAACTACTCCGTGGAGCGATCGCAACTATACATCGTCGAATGCCCGAAATGATCGACAAGATAGGTAATCATCCCGAAAAGCAACATTGATTCTTTTTATTTTGTTGACACAAACGTGTTTTTCTTGGTGCTGCAGTTTCGTATGAAAAAAACCAAATCACAATGAAGCTCTGCGTTGTCTTCTTCTGGAACACAGTTGTGTGAGGTTCCATGGTAATAAAAAAGGTCGTCCAAGTGAAGAAATAGAAATGGAAGCCAGGATGAAAACTTTCATTTTCTTGTAAAGAAAGCTTGAGCAGAATAAGAAAACATCACCTCCTGGTGATATTTCATTTAAACAATTGGTATTAGAAAATTCATCATTCAATGTCGCTTTAACTCAAAAACTTGGGACGTGCCCAAAGAGAGCTAAATATATATCTCACCCACACCGAAAAGTCTCCAGTGAGTTCTTTGTTGTTGTTGTTATTGTTCATTTGTTATTCGTTTACTGCGAGTGTTACTAGGCAAGCTCCCCGCTGACTCATAACGTGCAGGCTTCGACGTCAGCAACAACGATGAGTTGAACAAGATTGAAAACATGTACCGGGAACTCGGCATTCAAGGACATCGATGGCAAGGGGACGGCATGACGAACTGCCTGTCTTACTTAAGACCGGCGGCGAGGATGAACAGCATCGTCAAAAACCGCGACGCTGGAGAGGCATCCGGGTACATCGACAAAGCTTACCAGTGGACCATCGACATCTCGCAGCAACTCCGGTTGTCACTCAGGTGGGAATTGAACTCTCTATTCCCATTACATACACTGCTGTATACTCGACCTCACAAAGGCTTTTTAGATGCGAAGCAGCTCTTTGACTAGCCTGTGTAACGCTGTCCCTCCGTCCGAACTGCGCTCTCCTGGCCGCTGGTGTTGGAGCGGTGCCAAGTAGGTCATGCCTTCCATCGCAGTGTGCGCGCGTTGACGTTCCTCTCACCCAGGCCTGTCACCGCTCGCCGCGTGTCATGTATCTCGCTTCACCCTCTCTGCCGCTCGCAAAGTTGGAGCATAGATCGAGCGAACAGTGTTTCTGTGATGAAACTTACAAGAAACCTAACCCACCTCCCATGTCTTTGCGTTTCGAACAAATGTTCATTCGAGTAAACGCTACGCCGAGTTTCGCTTCAAACCGCCTTCCAGCACCCGCGTGGACGCCCGTTTCAACCGAGTCAACGCCGTGAGCACCGCTTCTGCTTCTCATTCCATCAGGGTTCCCTTCGGGAAGATAGTCCGTAATTTTTTTTTCTTTTTCCCTCTTTACCTTTCTATTCCATTTTCATTTTTCCGGTGCAGGGTAGCAAACTGGAAATATATTCTGGTTAACCTCCCCGTCTTTGACTGAACTTTCTTCTTTCTCGCTTTCTCCGCAAAGAGGCTGGGTCGTGCTTCTTAATAAGGGATCTTTTAACAAGAAGAAGCTTTACAGGTAGACCTGTGCTTGTAAAATGCACGTTCTCATCTTTTGAAAGCTGCGGGGCAATGATGACGACGCGCCTTTGACGATCACAGGTCTTCTTACCGAAACGTCGGCCAACCTGCATGAGGCACCTGCTTCTGTTGACACATATGTATCACGTTGCGTTTGCTACCTTTGTTCCGGACTTTTCATAAAGAGACACAGAGTAGCATAAGGAGTGCAAAGACAAGAGGCATGACATGCAAGAAGGCAGTGTTGTGGGTCTTAACGCGTTCCCCTGTTGTCCTTATTAGCCCTGTGCTATTCGTTATGATTCGTGAGGGCTGCAGAAAATATTCGTTGTTACCATGCTCCCTACTCAGCAGGGTATCTTGCAACACCGATATCAAAACGCACGTGCAGGAAGCATAAAACACAGAAACTGAAATACCCTTACAAATGCGTAGCATCTGGATATTTCAGAGGTACTTTTGCTAACTTTTGCTTACTAAGACGAACAACGTATCCCGGTATACAGATACAAGAATGTATACTTCATTTCTTTCATTGCTGGGTGCGGATGCTTGTAAATACTTTCTAGTGTGCACCATTTCTTGAATAACCTCCCAGCGCAATGAGACTTCCAAGCAATCAATATCTCGAATTCACGAACAGGTGCGTATTTATTTTGCCCACAGGTTCTGTTGTGCTCAGATGTGTGTTGGAGTAACAGCCCCTATATGCAACGGCAGCTCTGCCTTCTATAGACAGCAGCAGTTCAGCTTGAACGAAAGTCTTGCGAACGATAAAAGACGCATCAGTCATCGTCATGATCATCTCAAGATACTTCTTCGTTAGGACGCCTACGAAAACAAACACTTTATTTTACACAACAAATTAGCCTTTATAAAGTGTAAAATGAAAACACTTTTCTAAAGCACAACTTCGACTATGTTGTGTGCATGGTTTGTAAATATTACCTACTGCTTTGTCAGCTAGTGGTGACTATAGAGTATACACAAAGTGATGGTCAAGTGTTAGATATATTGTGAAAGCAAAAAGTGGGGCACCGTACGGTACAGGGACATCAACAGAACTACAACACAGGGGCACTGCGCGCGTATGGCACCCCACTTTTTACATTCTCAATGAAAAGTTACTAACTAGCTTAATTGAGTTCTATGTTACCTATATGTTGTTCATTCAGTATATTATTATCAGTGCTATCGTAAACCAAACTCAGTTAATCGACTGAATTGTGTTCGCGTATACAGATACAACATGCTGGGTTGGGCAAAATTTCCATTTGTTTTTGTTCCCGACGTGTTGCAGGGGAAACGTGGACGCCATAATCACGAACATGCCGCACCGTCTGGCGAGCGTTCTCAAGGAGGGGGAGTTTCGGAACACGTTGCGGCCAGCCAACGCCTCGGACAACCCGTGGTCTCGCTACGGGTGCCGCTACAACTGCGACCGGAAGCCGTTCATCTCGGACCACCTCCTAGGGGGCGCTGGCGTGCCCGTTTAACCAAAACCTGTGGATTGTTTGGCAGTTTCACTGAACCAGCTAGAGACATTATTCAGTCTTTTTCATATTCCTGTGCTGCCTTCTGCCATTTTGATAAGTGTCGGAACCACCGGTGTCACTACAGCGAGAGCCTCCAGGATCGAGAGGCATTTCGTTATTTTCCTGCTAGGGAAAGGGCGCATGCGCACATGTACCGTGAAAGAGGTGTGTATTGGTATGAAAGTCTTGAGTAGTCTATTCACGGCAAGACATCGGCTTCGCAGGAAGCAGTAAAGCGTGGAGCCACACTGTTCGTAAACGCCTGACGACAGGATGACAAATATCCATCACACGGCGGTGGCCTACAAGAACTTGGAGCCAAACTGTGTGTGTGTGCTGGTGCGTAATGTGAAGTGACAAGAACGCGACACCAAAGAAAACTGAGTCTTTATTTTACGCAAGGGCGAGTACAGTAGCCTCGGAAGTTGCGGCTACTTTTGAAGTTTTCGAACGTTACAGACCTTGCATGTGACTGGTGATGAATGAATGACACTTGTGTTGGGTTGTAGCCATATGAGGACCCCGCACAACACTACATAAAGGATAGTTCATGGGCCAGCAGCATCTGTAATGTTGCGTCTCGCTGCGCGAAACTTCTTGCTAGCCTGCCCGCGCTTCGCCTAAACGGGGCATTAGTTAACATAATTTGAAAGCAGGAAACCGAGTGGCAAAATGGCCTGCATATTTCGCAAGGCTAGATCAGCTGGCAACCTGCAACTTCTTTATCCTCATGATATATGCAAGTTCGCGTGTGTGATCCTGTGCACGCCGCACCTCGCGGCACTGACATCATCTAAAGCAACCTGAAGGCGACTCCAGCCCAACTGCAGAGACTTCACCACTGCAGTGAAGCTCCGAGCTGGCGCAGCCAATGTTTACAGCTATGACGTCTTAGTCAACATTGCGATTTCGCTGCGCTTGCGCCAGTGGGTTATTTCGGCAGCTGCTCGTGAATCCAAGCCCGTGGCCAATGAGGGGGAAGTGTAGAAGCCTCCAGAAGTTTGTTGCCACCAGACAAAAATGGCAATGACGGCGCAGCAGATGCGGCAAACGAAACAATGCCAGCGGACGATGCAGACAGCGCGGATGTGCGTCCCAGTTCCCTAAGCCGTTTCGAAAGCTATAGATGTCGTTAGTATCACTCGGCGGCCAGTAGTTGTCTGATAATGCCAAAGTGAAACTTAGACGGTAATAAACGGACCGTAATTAAATATCTGCTATACGCACTGCAGCAAGTGATGTGCCGTTTTATGGCTAAAAGAATCTCAGCAAAATACTGCAGCGAAAAAAAACTACCCCTTTAGAATAGGTGCTACTGGTGTAATCAGCGTGACACGATCTACGAATCAAGTCGGCTAGTCAAAATCCCTGTGGGAGCCGAAACGTCTTTCTTTTGTGTGTGTGTGTGTGTGTGTGTGTGTGTTTGTGTGTGTACGTGCGTGTGTGTGTGTGTGCGCGCGCGTGCGTGCATGCTTGCGTGTCTGTCTGTGTGTGCGTGTGTGTGCGTGCACGTGTGCGTGCATGCTTGCGTGTCTCTCTCTCCCTGTGTGTGTGTGCGTGTGTGTGTGTGTGCGCGCGCGTGTGCGTGTGTGTGTGCGTGCGTGTGTGCGTGCATGCTTGCGTGGCTGTCTGTCTCTGTTTGTGTTTGTGCGCGCGTGCGTGTGTGCGTGCGTGTGCGTGTGTGTGTGCGCGCGTGCGTGCATGCTTGCGTGTCTGTCTGTCTGTCTGTCTGTCCTCTCTCTCTCTCTCTCTCTCTCTCTCTGTGTGTGTGTGCGTGTGTGTGTGCGCGTGCGTGAATGCTTGCGTGTTTGTCTGTCCGTCTGTCTCTCTTTCTCTGTGTGCGCGCGCGTGTGTGTGTGCGCGCGTGCGTGCATGCTTGCGTGTCTGTCTCTCTCTCTCTCTCTCTGTGTGCGTGTGTGTGTGCCCACGTGCGTGCATGCTTGCGTGTCTGTCTGTCTCTCTCTCTCTCTCTCTCTGTGTGTGTGTGTGTGCGTGCGCGCATGCATGCGTGTCTGTCTGTCTCTCTGTGTGCGCGCGCGTGTGTGTGTGCGTGTGTGTGTGCATGTGTGTGTGTGTGTGTGCGTGCGTGCATGCTTGCGTGTCCGTCTGTCTGTCTCTCTTTCTCTCTCTCTCTCTGTGTGTGTGTGTGCGTGCGTGCGTGTGTGCGTGCGTGTGTGCGTGCATGCGTGTGCGTGTGTGTGCACGCGTGCGTGAATGCTTGCATGTTTGCCTGTCCGTCTGTCTCTCTCTCTCTCTGTGTGCGCGCGCGTGTGTGTGTGCGCGCGTGCGTATATGCTTGCGTGTCTGTCTTTCTGTGTCTCTCTCTCTCTCTTGTGTGTGTGCGTGTGTGTGTGCGTGTGAGTGGACACGCGTGCGTGCATGCTTGCGTGTCTGTCTGTCTCTCTCTCTGTGTGCGCGCGCGTGTGTGTGCGCGCGTGTGTGCGTGCATGTGTGGGTGTGTGTGTGTGTGCGTGCGTGCATGCTTGCGTGTCCGTCTGTCTCTCTCTGTGTGTGTGTGTGCGTGTGTGCGTGCGTGTGCGTGTGTGTGTGCGTGCGTGCATGCTTGCGTGTCCGTCTGTCTCTCTCTCTCTGTGTGTGTGTGTGTGCGTGTGTGCGTGCGTGTGCGTGTGTGTGCACGCGTGCGTGAATGCTTGCGTATTTGTCTGTCCGTCTGTCTCTCTCTGTGTGCGCGCGTGTGTGTGTGTGCGCGCGTGCGTGCATGCTTGCGTGTCTGTCTGTCTGTCTCTCTCTCTGTGTGCGCGCGCGTGTGTGTGTGCGTGTGTGTGTGCATGTGTGTGCGTGTGCGCGTGCGTGCATGCTTGCGTGTCTGTCTGCCTGTCTGTCTCTCTCTCTGTGTGTGTGTCTATGTGTGAGTGTGCGTGTGCGTGTGTGGTTAGCGTGTGTGCGTGTGTGCATGCTTGCGTGTCTGTCCTGTCTGTCTCTCTCTCTGTGTGTGTGTGTGCGTGTGTTTGCGTGTGTGCGTGTGTGTGTGCGTGTGTGTGCGCGCGTGCGTGTCTGTCTGTCTGTCTGTCTGTCTGTCTGTCTGTGTGTGTGTGTGTGTGTTGTGTGTGTGTGTGTGTGTGTGTGTGTGTGTGTGTGTGTGTGTGTGTGTGTGTGTGTGTGTGTGTGTGTGTGTGTGTGTGTGTGTGTGTGTGTGTGTGTGTGTTTTAAAACGTTTACTTTGGTCGGTGCACTGTTTCCAGGTTTTTTACCTTCAACCAAAGTCACACTCTCGGTGCACAATATACGATAAACTTTTTGACGTCTTCGAAGTTTCCTGCTCTGCTGGCGAAGAGGTTGTGACCATTTGTGGTAGTGCTACGCGTTTTTGGCGGCGACTGGCCATGCTGCTGAGTATGCAGGTTTGCGAAAGTGAGTGATGTGGTTCGTGGCGACATCGTCGCGGCCTTTTTCCGGTTTCTGGGCGGTGTATTCGCCCCTATACTTCAAGTGGATATTTCGTCGCTGCGCTGTTGTAAAGTGCCGTGGTCGCAAAAGGGAGCTCTGTTATACATCTTTCTCTTTACTTACAGAATTCGACGAGCTGCGCGTAGCGGACACTGATCAAACAGCGAATCCGATGGCTTACTAAGGAGCCTTCGCTTCGCTAGTTATTTCAGCTGGTTGAATGAAGTAGGGTTTGAAAGAAGTGGCTGGAGTTGAATGAAGCGGAATGAAGTGGCTTGGATGGAGTGGGAGGTTGATTGATATGTGGGGTCTATCGTCCCAAAACCACAAGTTAAAAACGATTTGTTCTTTTATTCTAAGCAGAACCGAAACACTACGATAAACGAAGCTCCAACTGCGTTCTAAGCCCGCAAGCACGTAGACTAGGCAAATGTGTGTACTACCCATCATTCCCATGGCCGCTGAACGATCGCAGCGCCAGAGTCCCCTCTAGTTAATATTGGGCAACTACATGAGTGCAAATGCCCCCTTGCGCTGAAGTTTTTTTTTTCTATTTCTGTATATCTTTCTTTCTCGCTCTCTCTGGTGGGTTTGACTAAATTAGAGTGCACCATAGCAGGGGAGTGGTCGGAACGGGCGCAGCACCAATGTACAAAAAAAAAAGAAGCCTAAACAGGCTCAAGGTGTTTGTGCAGCTGCGATCGGTAGTCTGCAATGTCTTGTCGTTTTATGAGTATCGCACGGCTTCGGCAAAGTGGTGCAGCGGTAGATTGCCCGTTTCCCACTCAAAATGCCGGGTTCGAGTCGCAGCGGCAGACTTTCCATTGTAACTTATTATAGTTGTATTGATTTTCCGTTTTCTTGAACATCTAGTTTCGGCTGCTATCTATTTTTACAAAGCCTAATGCCCAATGTGATCTCTCATTTCGAGTCTCGTATTTACAAAAATTTCTGAAACAATACTTCATTTTTCTTTAAAATGTCACGTGCAGGCGCTGCACACAATTATAAAACTTCTTCAATTTCACATTTTGTCACTTTTTGTTGCAATACGTAACAGCTGAGACCAGTTTTATAAAACAAATGAAAAACTAATACGCAGCTGTAAAACGTAACCCTAAAAATAAAAACTCACCATCAACAGCTGCGATTCAAACCCCGTCCTTTTGATGTGGGGAGCGGGCATCGCACGACTGCACCGCTTTGGTAGAGCCGCACGCAACACTTATATGACGACACAATGGAGACTATCTATCGCAGCGCCACAGGCGTCTTCTCCATATTTGGACTTCACTTTTCGAATCTCATTCCGAGCACTTCGTTATACTATTACGCTCAAGCCAAATTTTGTGGCACACACCTTTTCACGATGATGATACTTTCTTTGGTGGCAGGGTTTCCCACTTTACACACCCAGCTAAGCAGCCGCAATGTTAAAATAAATTGGAACCGCGTAGTAGCATATAATTATAGATGTCTTGTTCTAGTCTCTCCTTGTTGTGCACCCTAATAATTTGTAGTAACTATGATCATACCATGCGAACGAAGCAAGGCTTTCAAAGGGACAAAAAAGAAACAGGCAAGAAAGTCGAGACACTCGCTACAATTGCGACGACCATGTGTTTTCCTCGTGTCTCACCATTCATATCAGCGATTGGTACACAATAAAGTACAGTGGTCACTGACAAGCTTTACATTTCTTACATTATTCTATTTCAGCCAGATTGTACAACTAGTAGTGAAAATTGTCGTTCCTGCTTTTGCTGAATCATTTGTTACAATCCTCAAGCGCGTGGGCATTTTATTCAAATATATTCCTACAATTGTGATAAATTTTGAAGATAATCTTCTTTGCGTCATTTCCCAAGCGTGAATTTGTACAATTAACCGGATGAATTGTGTGTAGTGTTTCGATCTATAAAAGCACATGCATTCTAAATTTGGCACACCTAAATCTGTGGATGAAGCCAGAGGCCTGAACGGCACGTCGACAGCTTGTATTCACCGATGTGCCACTTGAGACCCTTGCTACACCACTAGATTTAAGTGCATAAAATACTCATAAATGGGCATGAACTATGCTCGAATATTCATGTGATGCACAGATAAAGAACGCTTCATCATACTAGACGAGAGCCGAGAAAAGCACCAGAAACCTTATCGAGTGGTCACTGAGAATACCCTCCTTTTTTTAGGAGGGGGGGTCCACCTTGCTACTATATGTAAGAGATTTTCATTTTTATTTTCGCGTTTGCAGTGAAGTACGCTTCGTAGCGTAGTGGTTAGCCCCACGCGCTGAGAATCGAGAAGTTCTTAGCTCGATTCCGCGTGGCAGACGTTTGCCTTCTTATCTTTTTCTTTGCAATCTCTTGGCATATATTTTCCCACGGAAGTACGTCACGGAAGTACGTCAGTGGAGTCGTTGTGAACCCCGGCATAAAACACTTTGGTGTTAAACATTACACCATCTCTCGCGAAAGAGAACCACCTGTGAATGCGAAGCAGCGGGAGGGGGGGCGGTTAGCGGCACACAGAGAAGCTCATCTACGTCGCCTTAGGTAGGTGCGCCAACATTCAGTATATCTATACCTGACTAACGCTGCCAGTGAGCATCGCTTGATGCCGATGGCCGCTGCCGTAAACGTTGCCGGTGACCAACGCTGCCTGTGACTGCTAATCAGCCGGCCCCTCGGCGCCCACGCCAGAGACATCGAGCGTGATTACGTGCTAACCAAAGCAGGCGCGCTGTACCTCATGGAAACGTGGAAAGCCACAAGGCCGATAATCGACGGCCACGAACAAAGCACAGGCGCTCTGTCTCACGGAAACGTTGCCTTTACCGCCGACTCGGGAGAAAAAGAGTGCGTAGGTGAGGATAGGGGGAGGGGACGCGCATGCGCAGTGGGAGAGCGAGAGCGTCGGAGAAGGATGGACACAGCCCCGAAAAAAAGCTGCTTCGCATCTAAAAACTCGTTGTCACGGGTACTCGAAGTTCAGAAGCGTAATTCACTTACGAAGTCAGACTATATGACATTTGCGCTTGTTCAAAGGCATTTGTGGTGAAATCTAGTTTTATTCACCCTTCTCTTGTCCATTATCTTTTGCACAAATTACCACGCACCAGTAAAGGCCATTAACAAGTGTTAGTTTTCAGTACAGTTGTTTCTCTAGTGTGCTGCATACAAAACGTGCAAAACGCGTGTTTTGTTAGCGGCTGTATACGTGAAGGAACAGGGTACCATTTGTCGTTATCGAACAATATGTATTAGAAATAGCGAAGCATTACCTACGCTTCTTTTTACAGCTTGTTGGAACATACTTGATGGTGAGCCACGCAATAAGCGGATGTGTCCTATACGGAACAGTGACAAAACACGCAAACAAAATAACGGCGACAAAACAGAACTATATATGAAAAGTTTGTTCCTTTCTTGCAAAAATATATTATTGGTTTAGATACGCGACGCTAATGATAACGTTTTACAGAAAAGGGAGGGTGATGACCCAAAACAATTATCTGATTATGAGAGTACCTTATAGTGAAGGGCTCCGGAAATATTGACCAGCTGGGGTTCTTTAACGTGCACTTCAATCTAAGCACACGGTCCTCAGGAAACCTCGCCTCCCCAAGGAATGCAGCCGCCGTGGCCGGGAATCGACCCCGCGTCCTGCGGGTCGACAGACCGGCACTTTAACCACTATACCATCGTGGAGGGCGGTATCCGAGCACGCTCAAAGTCTGGCTCTGAGTAACCCAATCTGGTTTCCCGGAATTACTCGGCCATATTCCAGAACTATAGGTGACCTTACTATACCAGCTCCAGTGCAAAGAATATGCACTTGCTCACCGCAGCTCGTTGTCTTAGATTAGCACAGCCGCGTTGTGGCCTTCTTGTGTTACAAGAGTGCAGGACGAGGCTAATTACCTCTATTGTTTCGGCAAGTCAGTTTCGCAATAGCAAACGAGCTGTTCAGCCTAAAACTGCAATCGCCGTTCACTAGCGGCTTCAGTATCACATAATGTTGACATCGTGCAATATGATCATCGAGCTCTGCACACTATAGCTTCTGAAAGCACTGTAATGAAATAGGCGTATCTCTCGGAGCATGCAATTTCGAAACGATATCGACAGTCATTATCACCATCGTTACGCCGGGCTATTCTTTTGTTTATCCCCACACAACCCACGCTAGAGTGAAACAAGCTCTTCTCTTTCATATTACGTCGGTGATAAACGCCCACTCTATTTGATCACGAGTCGTCACATCTTCCTTGTATTGTTCCAAACAATGTACGGCTGGCCAGTATAGATAGGCTAAGGAGAAAGGTATCTCACGACAATATCGGTATGGACCCTGCACATTGAAATACCTTCAATTCTACAGATTCCAGCAAAAGAAAGCGCGGATGCGGATGATAAAACCTGTTGCTTCCTCTATTTCGTGCAGTTTTTTTTAATCAAATTCAGTGTGCTCACGCTATAGCGATGTAAGGGTTCATAAAGTCCCTCACTTCCAGCTAAGTCTGTCCAAAACAAATGCTTGCGGTGTCCATCCCTGCCTGCGCAGGTATGTCATTCTTTCAACTATTGGTTGCGTCAGTGTAGATGTCGACTCTGTTTTCAGGTTTGCGGAGGCGCTGCCTTTTTTTTTTTCGAAGAGTTGTCTGGTGGTTGTGTTGCGCCTGGCGATCTGGCCTGCTTCGATTGGTCTGGAGCAGGTTGACGAACTCGGGCGATAGCGACTTTTAGAACGTCTACTACAACGGATGAATGCGAACTGATGTAATTTTAATATGCTGGCGCAGTGAACCTAATAATCCCTTCCTCCCATATTCCCAAACTGCCGCCCGGAGCAGTCTTTTTTCTCTGAATAAAAGGTTCCGTTCATTCGTTTAACTATTGGTTGAAACGCCACATTTGAAAGCTCGCAATTTGAAGGTATTGAAGCGCGAAAACTAAGGTACAACATCAGGCCGGCCATAGCGCTGAACTCGGCTTTTATTTTGAACCCCTTGTTCTCCACAGCCACTCAAGTTGCAAGCGCATACATATATTTTTTTCGTATATGCGATAGCGATATCATAAGAAAGCGGGAACAAAACCAAAACCTGCAAAATTTAGCTTCAGGTCTACAGCAAAACTAGTGCTCACATTTGTGGATCGCTTGAAACACCCTCTTACACTATATCCTTCGTCCTTCTTCATCGTAATTGGGATATTTGCTTGCCGAAAACTGTGTTTCAACGCATGAATCATTATCATGACTCACAATTATTTGTATCATAACCAACGCCTTCAACATCAGTTCAACGCGTTCATCAACAGAATTACCATCATCATAAATCTTGACGTGGCCACTTGCTTACGTCTCTGACCTCAACACTTTCATCATCATCGCTGACGATCGCCGTCATCATCAACGCTTTAAACTTCACGTACAACACTTTCATCATCGCCATCATCATCGTCATACAAGACCCATTTGCATGCCCACAGCTTGTTGTTGTTGTTATTTCCCTGTGCAAATGGCTCGTACCCAAAGGAGGGGATTGGCCGATTATAAGGTGAATTTGCCCTATACTTTTCATCATCGCGGTCATCCTACAAAAACTTTTGTAACTTAATTTTGATTTGAAATGCCGATATTACGTTTTGCAGAAAAAAATAAAGAAAAATAGTGAGACCGTAATTTAGCAAGAAAATTGTTTAGTCGCAGTGATGTATTCCTGAACGGCGAATAAAACATCATTGTGGCTGAAACTCGGTGGCAGAGGCTCCAAATGAAAGATCAGGTTGTGATAATTGCAAGCTCAGTCTTTGAAGAGGTGGTGCAAGTATGCTTTGCCTGAATAAATCGAAACAGCGACAATGTAATAAAAAATGACTGATCGTTTCCTATTGATTACAGTAAATGCCACACAGGGGAATTCAATATACCTGATCTATGCAAGTAAAAATTGAGGGAGGTAACACGGCAACAAAATTTCGTGATGACAACTTCCATCATCCTTGAATTAGTCAGTTCACTGCGACAGGGAAATAACAAGTGTTTGTACTCTGGAGAAGACGTCAGTGCAGGGTCAGATAAATTTTGCCTGATTTTAAGTGTGCGAAATCGCGCCACCGTAATGTATACTGTATGAGGGAAAATAGGAATAATTGGCGTCGAAAGGGATGCCTTCGCAAGAGAATCAGCTGTTTCGTTTAACCACAAACCTTTGTGCCTTGGTGTCCAGATTAAATGAATACTTCGGAGATGACAGGGAATCAATGATTTAAAAAGTTTCACTATTGGTGAGTGACCAGATGCGGACAGAGAAGAGCACACTGATAATGAATCAGGTATGACTGCTACGACTGGAATGGAAATATTTACCTTTCGCAAAGCTAACATTATTGCCATGAATTCAGCCAGAAAGACAGGAAGAAAATCTGGTAAGCGAAGTGAAAATGACCAATCAAGTACGGGGCAATATATTCCAATGCCTGATTTTTCATGTGATTGAGATGCGTCCGTTGCTATAATGACATATGTTGGCAGAGTACTTAAATGGTCCTGCAATAAACCATTTAAGATGCCTGTAGATAATAGTTTAGCGTGAGTTGGGAAGATATCATGGTAAACAATTTCTGGAGAAATTTGTTGCTCAGTTAAAGGAATCAGATAACGAACTTGTACATTTAGAGGCTCAAGTAACGATTGAACAAACACTATTTGTGGTTTGTGAAATCTGGACCAATGCACGGAAAAGAATAGGTCAGGACTGGAAATAAAAATAATTTGATCGGGGTTAAACGGTGTTTCATATGGTCGTAAAAAGGTCTGCACAGTAAGAATGTTAAAGCGACATAATAAGGTTGGTATTCGTGTTTCCAGGTATAACACTGCATTTGCAGTATACTTTGGAAGTCCTAAGCAGAGCCGTAAAGCCTCTCTTTCCAATAGAAGGAGCGGCCGAATTTTGTAGGCTGGCGCACCAGAAAAAAAAAAACGCAGCCAAACTCTAACACAGGTCGGACATACATTTTATATATAATCAAAAATGCCTTCCTTCTCATAGCTGATTTACAATTGCTCAACCTCCGCAATACGACCATCGCGCGTACTGCTTTTGTCGCGATGTATTCAATGTGAGGCTTTTCTTCAACGTGTTCGACCTCATTTTCATCGTCATTGATCGTCGTTCACCATCATCGCCAATGTGTTCATGATTACCTTCAAAGTGAGTGTTTTCATAATCAGCAGTCAGGGGCCTAGCCAAGAGTTGGCACACCGGGCACGTGCCCCCCCCCCCCTCCTTCCTCGTAATTTTTTTTCACCATGGCATAGAGAGCGGAAAATGACCATTTTAATGGGGTGCCCTCGCCGAAATATTGGATGTTGAAAAAAATTACTGCGCACGGCCCTGTGCGCAGTAGCACTGTTAAAGAGGCCTTGGCTTGTTAATTGATCTGTTTCAACGTGCTAATTACCAGTGCTCACCGAATCTGAACACTCCCTTTTGCTAGTCAGATAAAAACTATGGCATGTACGCCTTCGTCACAAAAATGACGCCTCGAATAAAGCAAAAAAAAATATATACGTAACGTCTAAAAGGTGTATTTAGCTATATTAAAGATGATGCTTTGTGTAGAGCCACACGGCAACGAGGCGGGTCCTATACCATTCAACGTACTATCAGCCTCTTCCAGGAATTCTGCATGCCGGGTGTTATACCTGGCCACCACTAGAGTTATTGTATATGCTACCTTTCTATAGTCACGACCGCTGGCTGGCGAGCGTCACGTGGGTGGTATGCCAGCGCAGCGTTCGGGGACGCCCCGTTGCGGCGCCGCTGCAGCGTCCACAAACGTGGACGCCTCAGCGAAAACTAAACTTACGAAGCTTTGGCCGTTCACAGCGCAACGAAACTCGCACAAAAGCAAAACGAAACCTTCCCGTTCTCGAATAAACCCAAATAATTTTAAAAAGCTGTTACGAATTAAGGGTGAACTCTAAAAAAATGTAGATACATACGTTTACGGGTGGCTTGACAAGAGCGCTATTCTGTGCACACGTGCGGCTGTTCTTTTGCCAGAAGTGGACACATATAACAGCACTTCATAACAACATATAAATGTTGTTATGAACTGCTGAAGTGATGCCCACATTTGAAATCTATTTTTGGCTAGCCTGATCCCAATACACTGATATGTATTTTTTTGTCCACGTACGTATATTAACGCGCTGGGATACAAAGGGTTATAGGTTAATTGCGGGGTTTACTGGCGTGCACCTAAATCTACAAGTTTCCGGGAGTTCCCTCATTTTCATTGCAATAAAATGCGAGCGCCATAGCCAAAAATCCAACAAGCTACATCGCGCTCGAAAGCGTGCGACCATCCATGCATCCGTTCGTGCGTCTATGCGTCTGTCCGTGTGTCCATCCCTACGTTTGTCCATACGTCCGTCCGTCCGTGCATCTGTCTGTCGGTCCGTTCGTCCTTCCGTGCGTCCGTCTATCCGATCAACTTCTTGTTTGTGTGTCCGTCCATCTAGCGAGCACTTTAAGTACCGCCATCTATTTTTTTCATCATATTTTTCAAGGAATCCAACCTGATCCAGAAAGAGTTCGCGATGTGATAAATTTTCCTATCCCTTCATTGACGAGAGAAGTCCACAGTTTTATGGGTTTATGCTCGTACTTCTGTCGCTTTGTAGAGAAATTTGCCGACATCGCTCGTCCTCTGACCGACCTTGTTAGAAGGATACCTTTTTCTTCTGGGGACCGAATCAAGAGCGAGCTTTCTCTACCCTTATTGAGTGGTTTACAAGTTCACCGATTCTCTCGCACATCGACCCTATAGCCGCGCCCACTGACGCGAGCGGTCATGGTATTGGCGCTGTTCTCACTCAGCATCAACAGGGCCACGACCGTGTCATCGCCTATGCGAGTCGCCTTCTCTCCACGCCCGAACGCAATTACTCGATAACTGAGCGAGTATGCCTTGTACTAGTTTCGGGCTGTCGAAAAATTTCGACCGTACTTGTTTGGCCGTCCTTTCAGCATCATCACTGATCACCACGCCCTCTGTCGGCTCTCCTCTTTGAAGGACCCAACTGGACGATTTGCGCGTTGGCATTGCGTCTACAAGAGTATGACTTCACAATAGTGCATAAATCTGGACACATTTACAACGATGCTGACTGCCTTTCTGGCCTTCCTGTGGATCAACCGGACAATACTGATAGTGACATGGACGTTTGTACTCCTTCGATATCCGGCTTTCTCCACATAGGCAGCTAGCAACGACGAGACCCTGTTCTTCAAAACCTTATGGGCCGCTTAAGCTACGCGCCCACCGACCCCTCTCTCCTGATGTTCACATTGCATGACTGTATTTTGTACCGCCGCAACATTCAGTCATATGGTCCTGAGCTCTCAGTAGTCGTTCCCAAGCACCTGCGGCTGGCCGAGCTCCAGCAATTCCACGACGCTCCTACTGCTGGACGCATGGGCGCCACTCGGACCTACGACATCGTAAGGCGCCGCTTCTTCTGGCCTGGGCTCTATCACTCTGTGCGCTGCTATGTTGCTTTTTGTGACCTGTGTCAGTGGCGGAAGACGCCTGTTTTCATTTTTCTGGACCTACCCTTTCGACCATACGCAGTAATATATATATATATATATATACTGCGTACGATGTAAAGAACAATGATTGGTGTAACGTCAAAAGAGACAAGACTGAAGATAGCAGAGTGGGTCAGGCAACAAACCGGTATTGAGGACAGCATAGTTGAAATCAAGAAGAAATGGACACGGGCTAGGCACGTAACGCGTAGGCAGGATAAGCGCTGGTCATTGAGGGTATACTGACTGGATTCCAAAAGAAGGCAAACGCGTCAGAGGGAGAGAGAAAGAAAGGTGGGAAGGCGAGATAGCGAAGTTTGCAGGTACAAAGTGGCAGCAGAAAGCACAGGACCAGGCTTAGCGTCGGAGCACAATGTGACTGTGTTCTTATGCTTCTTTTTATTTTGTTTTGTCAACGCAGTCGCCCTGTGTGAAGAATGTACGGTGTGTTGCTAGAGGCCTAGTCAGGCGACTCATAATGCCGCCTTTCATCTCCTGCACCACGGCAATCATGTATTGTCAAACAAATAAATAAATAAATAAGCATCAAAGAGGTCTTCGCCCTGCATGCAGAAGGCAAAATCAAACTGGTGATGACGATGAGTACTACGCACCTGAGCGCAAGCTGCACTAATTTCGTTTTGTTTTGTGCTTTCGTGTCATTTTTTTTTAAATTTCCATTGCGCTACCCTCATTACAGCCTACCTCTAAAGGTTGAAGGGCATGAGACAAAATAAAAAGCTGAATATTCCCGCTGCTTTGGCAAACAGCCTCGATTTAAGTTTCTGGACTGTTTTAATGTCTGCTAACAGCATGTACTGTGCAGTTCGACAGAATACATGCAGTCAGAAATTGCGACGAAAGTCAGTTTTTTCACCCTTAGCTACGTCTGAACTTTTGGCGCCAACTGTGGGTGTAGCATGCGCCAAAAATAAAGGTATGTGGTGCCATTTTTCTACAATATCTTCTTCGAAAGTAGGTGACTATTTTTGGCAGATCGTGAAGACGCAGCTGCTTCACTACAACGTACCTCGCGCTGATATCGCGCTATGAGCACGTAAACCCGAGAAGCTATTAATACCACCATAACTGAGGCTATGATCTTTTTATGCAGGACAAATCGTTACGTTTAGCCTCATTCACACCACACCGAAAATAATGCGGCCCTGCTTGTGGGGCGTAGAGCGATCACATGCTTCATTGCAAGTCCTGGCCGCATTTTTTAATGTTTGTGTGCCAAAGTTTATAATTGCTGCTAATTACGACAACCCGCCGCGTAAGGGTGTTAACGTAACATAACCCTATCAGCAACCGCTGAATGAGCTTGCTGGTAAAAAAATTTTATCTCGAGGGCAAGCCTTTCGACGCCTTGCCCTCCAAGTCGCCTACTCAGAAAGCGTCTTCAGGGGATGAGGGAGAGGTTATACTATCTTACCTTATGCATTATCGCACCAGCGTTCGTACGCATGAGCGTGTATAGACATGATAAGTTAGAACATGCTTAACGTGCACTCGTGGGCTAGTTGGCTGTACAGCGCTTGTTGTTTTGTGTCCTCTGTGCTGCTTCTACGAAAAAAAATTTAGTTATCCGTTAAACATTTCTGAAGGGGGAAGCGTATTAGCCTCCCACACTCCTTCCCATCCACTAGGGCCACGTATCATGCTAACAGCACTTGCTTATGTTCTTTTTTTGTATATTTCCTTTCGAACGGCTCACATGTTCGCTTTATTACATGTTGTTTTTGTTATCTATCGAAGTTATCGCTACCTTAGAATGACCATGAGGCGATATTCCGTTGGATGTACGTGCAGCGATGCGTTTAGCCAAGACGAAGTAAGTCGCTAGTCAATGTGCAGTCTGTTTGCCCACATGTGTCATCATACCTTCGCCCTGGTGCTGGAATGACCACCCAAGCGACGACGTGCGGTGCAGCCATGGATCCTTGCTGCGCAGGTTAGTCAAATACCAGAGCTTGTAGTGACCCGCTCCTACCCACTCAACCCCTTCATCATGTGCTCCCAAACCGGTCCCGCGGGGGAGCCAATGCAGTGCTCTGACGAGAAAACTAGCACGAATGAAAAGGTGGATGTCGTTGCAGCAGCAGGAAAATAACCACAGACGAATAACCTATTCAGAAATAAATCACACATCAGATGTTAAGAGCTAGGAAGCTATAGTCTGCACTAGAACCAGCCATGAAGGAGTGTTGAAACTGAAGTAATCGAGCATAATCACAAAATAAAGAAACACTGTAGTGAATTCCGAATCGGGGAAATGGGGGCAAGTGCACTTAGCGGGTGCGTAACTGATGTACGGTGTTTTTTCTAGAAGCAAAGCTCCTAAAGGCGTCGGTCTGTCCATCCCTTGTATGCATAGGTCGGCACTTTGAGGGACTACTCACTCTCACTCACTCACCACAACTGTTTCAGTCTTCTCACTCACTCACGTTCATAATCACTCTTACTCACACACATGAGTACTCATTCACGTTCATACCCACAACTACTTACACTCTTAGAGAAGCACGGACTGCCGGGCGAGTTGGTAATTCATTTTAACTGCGGTGCGCGAGAAATTGAAGTACGAAAGGAAGACACCTGGCCACAGCGTGTCGTGTCCAGGTGTCTTCCTTTTGTACTTCATATTGCGTGCACCTCAATGAAGACTCAGAGTTACTCACTCACCTTCATACTCACGTCTAATCAAGATCATATGCCCTCACTCACCTCCGCACTCACGCCCACTCACACTCATAGACGCTCACACCTACTAACACACATCAGCGCTCACGTTTATACTCGCGCCTAATCACACCCATGAACTCTTGCTGACTCCTACTCCCACCCATGAATACTCACTCACGTTCAAACTCACAGATACTCACACTGATGAGTACTCACTCACGTTCATAATCACTCCTACTCACACTCACAATACTCATTGACATTCATACCCAATCCTACTCACACTCACGTTCATACTCACTTCTACTCACACTCACAATACTCACTCACGTTCATACTCACTGCTACTCATATTCAGAGTACTCACGTTCATACTCACTCCTACTCACACTCATGAGTACTGACTCACGTTCATACTCACTTCTACTAACACTCATGAGTATTCACTTACGTTCATACACTGTTCGACTCACACTGAAAGTACTCACGTTCATACTCACTCTTACACTCATCAGTATTCACTTATACACTCACCACGTTCAAATGAATATTAGTGTGAGAGACTGTACTCATGAGTAAGTATGCCGAGCTATGCTATTATGTATGTACGTGACCACCCATAGTTCCACCTTTGCAAACTGCCCACTACTTCATCCTTGCAAACATCCCACTATGCCCCATCACCAATTCACCACTTCACTGACCATAAAGCCGTTATGAAGAAGGGGACACGGAAGCGCCGCATAGCTAGCACTTACGAATAACAAAATTTATTGTATTAGTAAATATGGTGTTTGTCACGTCTTTGATGATGTAGGTAGCGACATTTGCGGATGGTTCATGGTTTAGCGATGTAACCCTTTAGCGCTTCGCCCCACTCATCAACATTCACTCTGTGGATTTGTTGCGTTTTTTTATTTCGTTTCGTCGCATTGCGCGATGCCCCCTCCTAACTTTTTCCTTCCTCCATGTCGAGAATCTTACCTTCACCTTCTTGCTTAGAAGCGCAACGCGTCATTAGCAATAAGTAAACGACGAAGGCAACGCGTTCGTATCCGGGGAACAATGAAATATAACAAGGACGTGTAATGATTGAACTTATACTGTGTCTATCGGGATTAGCTACGTATATTTACATTTTTTTCTTTCTCGATAGAGCACATTTTTGTCTGTTCGTGCATGTGAGTCGGTGCATTTGAGTGGGTGGTTTTATAACAACTCATATTGTGTGTGTGTGTGTGTGTGTGTGTGCGTGCGCGCGCGCGCGCGCGTGTGTGTGTGTGTGTGTGTGTGCGTGTGTGCGTGCGTGTGCGTGCGTGTGTGTGCGTGCGTGCGTGCGTGTGTGCGTGTGTGTGTGAGCGTGTGTGTGCGTGCGTGCGTGCGTGCGTGTGTGTGTGGTGTGTGTGTGTGTGTGTGTGTGTGTGTGTGTGTGTGTGTGTGTAAGCGCGAAAACACGTGAATATGATAACGGATACCAACTTGTCCAACAATCTGTCCCTCTAGATCACACCACCGTATCAGAATCGGCTGATCGCCTACAAGCCCACGATCACGAGAGCATAGATTATTGGAAAACGGTATGCACGAATTCATATGCCTGCGACTTTCGCATCTTCGAAGTGCCGCATTTCATCACGTGAGCCGGCTGCGGGTTCTTCGCGTACGATGCCGCCACAGATTTCTGTGAGTTATGACAAGCTTCGCGGAAGTGTATAATTAAATTAAGGACTCTTAAAACAGAAAGCGCTGCTCGCAGTGCTGGCGCGAGGCTGGAACGTACCGAACACACAACGCTACCTCGTTTTTGCTATTTTTGCCAGTGATGCCAAGCTTTTAATAGAAACGCCAAGTTTTTGCTAGAAGTACTAAGTATGCTGACGCTTGCCTATTTTTCGCTGGTTTCGCTCGGTTACCCACCTACACACGTGTCACGTAGGTTTAGCTGTTGTGTGATGCGATTTCAATCACGTGACTATCCGTTACGCGAGTCCTGCAGGAGACATGTCACATCACTAGTTTTAGATGATCTTTACATGACCAAGATTTGGGTACCTCTGCACGTAACGCCATCTCACGTCGTTGATAGTGGCGGCCTGCCATTACTGTATCAGAAATAGATGAAAAAGAATACGTGAGACGAAAAAAAAGATCGAAAACTACTCCCTGTCTTCCAGAGCAGAGACTTAGGTAAACATTTTGTTAAAATAACAGTATCGCTCCACTAACCACATGACTTCGCAAGGCGTTAAATATTTTACAATGGCGCCCCATGTTTTCCCAATGGGCGGTGTTCAATTGTCCTAGGGAGCCAGATGCTTTGTAGTGTGATACTCAATCTTCACGAAAATGTTCCAATAAGTCTCGCTGTAATATACCAAGGAGTCCTTTTCACTAACTAACTTACTTAAAAAGATACAATTTTTTTCGCCTGTTTCTCATTCAGTCAACAGGACCCCTTTGCTGACGACGAGAGATAACGTAGAGATTCCCCCGAATCTTGGGAATGGTCGCGTGCGTAACTGTTACGTGTTTTCAATCATTGTTGTGTGATGTCGCGTGATTTCAGTCCAGTGACCACAGTCGGGTACAACTTTAGAAGGCAGCGGCATTTTCCCCTTAAAGGCGGATGCACATGACCATCTACCGATTGGCGCGCACTTCAGATGACGTCAAGAGACGGACGGCCGGTGACCCTGCCGACTATGATGCTGCCTTCGTTGTTTCCAGCTCGGCGCGCAAAAGACTGATCGTTGGCAGCAGTGTGATAAGATAGCGGGGCGTCTAACTGCCCGAATGGGCATTTTGAGCTCGCCAACGATAATCAGGGAACAATGGTGTTTCGATTCAGATATTACAGCATTGAAATGTGTTCCCATGCCACTTTGCCAATCGAGCATGATGTGGGAAAGACGTTGCTTTTCTGGAATACGTGTTTTAAAATCAGTCACAATTTTTCGAGCGGAACTATTTCTTTAGTCGCGGAGCGAATATGCTGCTGCGTTTTGGTCATCTGGTGGGGGCTTCTCCTGTCTTCTAAAGTTATACCCGACTATAGGTGTTACGTGATGTGTCGGCATTTTGATCAGTGAAAAACCATCACGTATTTTTGCTTGAAGCGTGTCACATAACTGAAAGTTATATTACTTTAGGGCTGTCAGAAGACGTTACGTGTTGCAATGCGATATGTAGCCTCGTGAGTAGTTGCTACGTGATTCGTAGGTTTTTATAAGCATTACTAGTTACGCAATATTACTCGATTTTATTTACGTCACTCGTCGTTTCATAATGTCGCGTGACTTATTTACTTGACTTGATGCCATGTGATTGCTCGTAAACTTTGGTGACGTCACTAGTTGTTACGTGATGTTGCGTGATATTAAGCCTCTTAACGTACCCGTTCATCATACTTATTGCATTCCACGGCCGGATAAGTCGGCGAACATGTACGTTGTTCGGTTGTTCCCCAGAGTCCTGGCTCGACGCACCGCGGGGAAGCGGCCTTGAAAAGGACGGTAGCTTATTTTGTAAATGAAATTATTGTACGAGCCGAATACGTTTAGAAATGGATGTTTTAAAAATGAACACATTGGTAAAACAAGGATTAAAATTTAATGAAAAACTAAGAAGAAATAAAGGAAAACCTAACAAACCAATGGGAATGAAAGTCCTAGTAGCTTTTATGGTTTACTTATGCCTGCCCCGCCGCGGTGGTCTAGTGGCTAAGGTACTCGGCTGCTGACCCGCAGGTCACGGGTTCAAATCCCGGCTGCGGCGGCTGCATTTCCGATGGAGGCGGAAATGTTGTAGGCCCATGTGCTCAGATTTGGGTGCACGTTAAAGAACCCCAGGTGGTCAAAATTTCCGGAGCCCTCCACTACGGCGTCTCACATAATCATATGGTGGTTTTGGGACGTTAAACCCCACAAATCATCGGTTTACTTATGCCTAAGCCAAACATGTTGTTCGTTTTGGTTCCCATAGGGCATCGCATACGACTTTACCGACGAGACGAGCGCGAGCCGGTTCATTTCTGTTCGTGGTACGGAGCACAGTGAACACCGCATTCTTATGCATCTACATTGCTGGTTGGTTAAATTCACAAAAACTGCGCTGCTATTATTTGACCAATGGTGCGCGCATACCATTAACAGCGTGCAACATATATCTATCTATGGGCGGCGTCGAAAACATAATGGACGGTCACCATGGTTGCAACGCTTTGTGTTAATGCTAAAACTATCAACGATCGAGTTATAAATACAACTTATGTAAGCAACGTGCTGCATTTAGTCTTCGAAAACTACTCAATTCAATTTTGCCGCTGTGCAGTTTGTTTCCGTTCGATCTCAAGATTGACTGCTCGTACGGCTATACATATATATAGTACGAATTGGTTATAATGAGTATTCGATGAAGGGTGTCATGAATGGTAATGACCGGACTGTTCTATTGACACAGAACCGAAAGTTGGGCTAGTTGGATATGCATGGTATAACTGTCGTTCAAGCGCACAAGGAAACACAAAGGAAGAAGGGACAAGCACTTGTCCCCTTTTTCTTTGTGTTTATTTCTGCGCTTGAACGACAGTTATACTATTTTATATTCACATTTTTCGTTTTACTTTACAGTTCGTTATGTGCCACATTCATGACGAGTCAATTTTGGAACGATACTAAACGGTCAATACGTTAAGGAATGTTTCTTTTTTGGGTGGCTCTTTCTTTGCTTAACTTTATGATTGATTCTCACCAGTTTGTTTTCTTTAATGTTCTGCGCTTATCGGCGCTATTGTCCTTTACCGGCTTGATACTTTTAGCCCTTCCAGTCCTTTGAAAACTTACACAAACGTAATCGCTGCAAAGAAAACTGGCACCCAATGGGCGTGCAATGGAGTAAATTGTACTGAAAATGAACACAATTCTTTTTTTTATAACTCCACACCCTGACTGAAATTACAATACGTCAGGCCAAGAATAAATCCGAGTTGCGTTACCCGAGAAACATGAGAGAGAGAGAGAGAAAGAGAGAGAGAAGTAAGCGTTTATTTAGAAAACAGTGTTCCAAGCGAGGCCCGGTGTCACCCTAAGGTGGGAGGGTTCCCTAGTCCAGGAACCCTCTGGTTTCGACTGCCCTTTTGGCCCTGGCGACGAGTTGTCGCTGGTCTTCCAGGTCCCCGAGTACGAGCTTGGCCTCCCACGTTTCCATTAGGTGGTCGTCGTTTATTCTTGAGGCTTGGTCCCGCTCCAGTTGCACGTCGTAATTTGCATGACACTGGCGGCATTCCACGAGCAAGTGTGCCAGGGTGTCTGGTACGCTGCAGAGCGGGCACGTGTAGCCATGTGTCGTTGGGTAGAGGGAGAGCATTTAATATGCCATGTGTGTAAGTATTGCTTTGTAGGCGTCTGAAAATCACGATCTTTCTTTGGTTAGTCTCGAATGGGATGGAGGGTACACCCGTCGCTCCAGTTTGAAGTGTTGAAGTAGCGACGAGTAGGTGTCTTCTACTACCTCCATCTCTTCAGCCACTCATCGGGTATCCTTTGGTCCCAGGGCGGCCCGGCTGACGTGCTCGCGGGCAGCGCGTGAGCCGCTTCATTTCCCTGTAGACCCTCGTGTCCAGGAACCCAGATTACGCAGCTATATGGAAGTGGAGAGCTTCGCCGTCATGATGCTAATTGCGTCGGCTGTGACGCGGTCCTTCACATAATTCCGGCAAGCGGCTTGCGAGTCAGTGAAAATCACCGCGGCGTCTTTACATGTGGTGGTGGCGAGAGCGCTTGCCGCTTCTTCCGCTGCGTCTGAGTTGCGTGCCTTGACTGTGGCCGACGCTAACTCTCGGCCTTGAGAATTGACGACGCTGATAGCATACGCGTTTCTACAATTGTATTAACTATAAGAATGCATAGTCCACTGCAAGACGCAATTGAAGTAATGCTATGTGGGGTTTCGCGTGTTAATTGGGTAAACCATGCATCATTATGCATAGAAATTTCAACCATGCACGCGGTATTTTGAAAGTGCACTGATAACCCACACTACGCGTACCTCTGGCATTTTGCCTCAGCCGAAATGCAACCATCGCGGCTATGCTCTAACCCATGACCTTCGCGTCAGCAGCCGAGCACCGGAGGCACTGTACCACAGAGTAGGACACGACATAGTCATATTTATTAACGGTAAACATGTGCACTACGTACACTGACCTTTCAAATTGCGTGATGGAGGTACACAATGGTGTTTTGTAATTATAAATACCAACGTTCAGGGATCAAGCGACTTGGGTTGGGGCATGCCGTCAAGAAGGGCTTCGGTTAGCCAAATTTAATGACGCACTTCAACATTTCAAATTACAAAGGGGCGTTTTGTCTCCGCCTCGTCAAAAATAAGCAAACAGTCTGCATTTAAAATAGTAGGAAGCTCAGCTAGTTGGTATGTATTTATTATAAAAACTAGCAGTTGTTTCGTGTACGAATACAACCGATGTGCTAAGCTCTGTTGAAATGGGACACAAATGACTATGCTCAAGTAGAAGCCACTATTGTGGCTATTTCGCGCCTTGAAATAACGAGGGAAAGGTTCCGTTTGCGCTACCCTTGAACCCTTCCTCCGTTATTTTTTTGTGTGAAATAGACATAACCCTGGCTTCTAATTGAACGTGAACCGACTAGCCCAACAACGTGTACTTCTAAATGACTACGCGCCTGGTCTCGCTGCCTGTTTTAATGAAGGCATTAGAGTGGGGAGCGGATGGGGGGAGCGTGAGCTGTGCTCCGAGGCGGCGACAATGGAGCGAGGGAGTGTGTGGCACGCGGGGCGCAGCGCGAACCAGCTCAGTCAACAGGTTCGCTGGTTTGAGGAGAGAGGGCAGATACGAAGAAAGAGGGAGAGAGTTGTGATAGAGTGCAAGCGATGATACAGGGAGGAACTTTGACGGCGATGGCGGGTTGCGGGATTAAGGAACTTTGCTCCTAATAAAGACGGGACACGCAAACACGGCCACGAGAATGAAGTGACGACACCAAGGCGTTTGTGCTCATAGAGTTTCTCAATATACACTAGAGGGAACTCTGGCGCTAGTGTCTACGGGAGCTGCAACACACGGCGCTTCAGTGAGCATGGGAATTATGGGTAGTACACACATTTGTCTAATTTTCGTACTTCTCGCCTGCTTCTGGTTTCGTGTGTGTTTGTGTGGCTTGAAGCTGTTTTTTCATGAAAACATAAATTAGCAAATGTTCACCGTTTGAGCTTCACAAGCTTATTCTTTTAGACTTACCATTTTGAATCAAGCCACTAAGTTCAAAAGAATTTGTTCTTTTTTTCGAAACTAAACCGTAACCAGCAATAAACGAAGCCGCAAGTACGATTCGCCGCCCGCACGTACGAAGACTAGGCAAATGTGTGTACTACCCATCATTCCCATGGTTGCTGAACGATCGCAGCGCCAGAGTGCCCTCTAGGTAATTTTGGGAAACTATGTTTGTGCTATCCGGACTTTTTTCTCGTGCCCGTGTTTTCACACCCTGACGTTTTTATAGGCGATAGCCTTTCTTAAGGACCTTCGGCGCAAAAATATTGGTCTGTCTGTCTATCTGTCGATACATTTTTCTGTTTGTCCGCCTTTGACGCTACGATAAACGGCACCAAAATCATACAGTAACCTTCTATATAACTCTATGTCAAAGCGACCTAACGATACTTTAAACGGCCGACGCCATCCGTAGTGCCCACCAATATTGCTCAAGATTTGGCGTTCATACTTGTGCGATTGTCAATTAAAAAGCAATTATTGCGCATATCTGAGGCACCAGAACAACACGTCAATATTCTGTATGTGTGTCTTTTTACTAGAAAGAGCTTACATAAAAATTTTAAGGGCCGTAGCGTTTATCACACTGCTCTGACCATGCAACGCTTACACGAAAAGGCAAGTGTTTCCAACGCTTTGCTAAGACGACAACGTGGTTGCACCTACCCGTCGCCTTGCGTTCTAAAACTTATCACCTCAGAGACAGGCGCGCACGCCACGCGCTTCGTTTTCCAGGATAACTGCCAGATAGCGCTCATGTCTCACGTGGGACGTGACTTGATGCGCTCGTTCACCTCCGCTGCACGCTAGAGGCACTATAACGCAGCACCTCCAGAATACCATTCACCGATTTTCTTGCGCAGAACATCAAATAAACGTTTTGTTCACTCTCTTCAGGCGCAAGACTATTGTCTTTCGGTGACATTTGCAGTGTAACATGCAGATACGGTGCCAATATTTTATTGCCTTCTGTGCTTCATACGACGCTAATGTAGTTTTGTGTAGGTCTTGGTGTAGTTCTAAATCGACCACTTAATACAAGCACTATTATCGCAAAACTTGAGGATGTGCGTAGCACGGAAAACACAGTCATTCCCAGGGTAATCGCGCTCATGCCGAGGCAGTGGCGCCATCTCTGACGTGGCGCGTGTATCAGCCGGATGCTTCATATGAGTTTTTCGCTATTTGAGGTAAACTAGTGCCAACAATTCTTGGTTGTTTCTGTAGTTTATATCCAACTGCATCTGGTCAGTTTATTTTTCACTGGTAATGAGCATTTTTAGCCTTCTTATGAGCCTTTATTGACCACCGCAGGACCAAGCGATATGAGAAAGCGAATGGACTACAAGCAGGGCGCTTAAATAGTTCAAAGAGAAGTCGGTCGACTTGCGGTAGTTTCAGACGAGAACTTATCCGGACCAGGCCATCTCAAACCTCCCGTTCAAGACTTATGCAAGACATATTTTCAAGGACGGTGGTTCAGAGCCACTCTGGAACAAATGCTATGGGATTGCCGAAGAATAACACACAACACTGGGGTAAACTTAAGCCTTTAGTGATCCTCTCCGCGCGCGCTGAAAGACTGTGTTGCACCGTCCTGCCAGTGAACATCGGCCGGTCTGTCGAGCGGGCCGAAGAAGCCGTCAGGAGTCAGAAACTCCTGGCCGTCGCCAAGCTCGGACCTTTAACTCGCCCCGCGGATTCGCAGAGCATTTTAGTACAGCTAATTTGCTTCAAGAATAAAGAAAGCCGAGCTAACAGAGAGCCGATACGTGTGCTCGTGCTTTTTCGCGCCATTTTAAAATGCAATTTCACTTATCAGCACGGCCCTCCAGAATTTCGGATCCACCGAAATCCGTCAGAGATCAAACCGGCGGCCCGGATCGACCTCACAACTTCGGATCGGCAGCCTGAAACGATATCGCGTGATACCTGCTGGAGTTAGACGTCCCAAAACCACCATATGAGTATGTGTGACGCCGTAGTGGAAGGCTCCCAAGATTTTGGAAATATCTAAGTACACGGGCTTCCATAGAAACCACGGCCGCCGTGGCCGGGATTCAATCCCTCCAGGTGCGAATCAGCAGTCGAGTGTCGGAGCCACTAGACCACCGCGGCGGGTATAAGATGAGCATCGCCATAGCCACCGTGCGAAAGGCGTTTACGAAAAAAAAATATGTGCACGTTTGTCATTACTGCCTCATGAAAACACAGACAGTGAGCGTTCGTCGTCTTCATGTGTCCTATACCGTTGACCTTACACCAGTAACAATAAATCAGGAATATCCGAACAAAGTAGCACAACTAAGAGTATCCAAGTCGACGCACGTGGTTTATCAGTCATAAATAAACGCACTGCTATGAGCTTTGACAAAGCGAGGAGGCCGGTCCAGAGAAGTTGTCTGCACTGCCTAATCTGATTATATCTGCTACGCAAACGGAAGAGCACCTGTTCGTGCATCTCAGCTTGAGTATGTCAATGCGTGTTCGTATTTTAGTTTTCTTTGCATAGATACTTGTCCTATTATACATTAACAAAAGCGGCTCTGAGGGGCCTTGACGTTTTGTTTATCAACTCCCTCGCGCGCACGCACCCAGTTTCGAAATGCGTCGGTCATCATATTTCTATTATGGGCCGATTGATGTAGGAAGCTTGTCAGGAACGCCTTTTTTGACGTGCTGTACTGGCCAGAAATTCCTGGGGGAACTGACTCTACATCAACTTCAGTGACGTCAAAACTTTGCAGGCTGACCGGCTGAGCGAGAGAGAAGTGAAACGATAGATCATGCACGTGAAGTTCCTGGCTGTCGCGGTTGCTCTGCTGACCGCTCCGCAACTGGTAAGTCTTACACAACTAAAGCGTGCAAGCTTTTTTTGTTTTTTTTTTGGTGCTACAAGCCTGCTTGTTAGCGATAGTTGCTGCACGTCTCAAGCGTCACTGACGATTTTATTACTGATGAAATGTCGCAGAATAAAATGAGATGATCATCTGCAGAAGATTGTGCTCTTCAAACCAGCCACGGCACTGAAAAAAAAAGGCTCGCTAGTAACCCTATACATTCGCCTAAGACGACTGGAAAGCGATAGTCATTTTGTGTGGCTATTTCATTTAGCATTTAATAGACGACTCTCTTTTTCACAATCAATGTCCTCATTCGATGCAAACAATTCAGTTAGCTGCAGAAAGCGCTTCTCATCGTTGACACTTGTTCGTTTTCTTTTCGAGAACGGAGGAGAGGAGACACACATTTAAAGCTATATTCTACATACAGCATGGAATTAGCCAGGCGTACAGCCTGTTATTCAATCATCATAAAATCTTGTTGCTTGAATGAGTATACAGCGAGTGACACTCGCAGCTTGAGACCCGCGTGTTAGGACCCCCGGTGTCAGGAGCCCGAGCGAAGGGGAGAAAAAAGGTGTAAATGAGGGTAAGGGAAGAGAAGGAAACGAAAAAAGAGAAGGAGAGAGTAAATTCACTGCAGCGTGTAGAGCTCCACCGCAAGTCAGTGGCGTTATCACAAACCTGTCGTCCACAAAAAGTTCAAGAAGGTTGTCACTGCCTTGTGGGCTGTCGAGAGACGTGGACGGTGCTGTATGGCACCCGCACAGGAATCGTCCCATCACCCAGTCGCCGAATTACGTTGGCAAGTGTAATTGTCTTTCTAAGACTAATCGAGGAGAGGGACACAGCATGTGTTCTTTATACTCATCAGTGCCGCAAACATAGCATACCGCACAATCACTCATTCTAATCAACGTGCTTCAGTGCATATACCACGATGCAGCAAGCGATTGAAGGGGAAATGATGGGTGTAACCTTAAGAGACAAGAAGAGAGCAGAGTGGGTCAGGGAACAAACCGGAGTTGAGGATACCGTAGTTGAAATCAAGAAGAAGAAATAGACACGGGCCGGGCACGTAGCCTGTAAGCAGGATAACCGCTGGCCATTAAGAATAACTGACCGGATTCCCAGAGAAGGCGAGCTTGTGAGGAAGAGACAGAAAATCATGTGGGCTGATGAGATTAGGAAGTTTGCGAGTACAAAGAAGCAGTAGCAAGCACAGGACCAAGTTTGCTTGCTGAACATGGGAGATGCCTTCTTCTGCAGTAGGCGTATATATAGCAGGCTGATGATGATGATGATGATGATGATGATGATGATGATCCTTTGGTGACAGCAGCTCTCAGCTAAAGGCGGTAGGGAAGCCTTCACGTTGATGTAGGCCGGACGGATGCCAGAGTTCTAGTGAAGCGTCAAGGTCATGTAGCCTGGTACATCGTATGCACGGTGTGTTCCACTCATTCAATGTCAGACTGCGGGCCATTTGACAAATCTGCCTCACGGCGTCTGTTGAAATCCGAATTGGAAAGGTGTTTGCTTCCTGATGTGACGCGCGAGCAGCATTAGCCGCGGAATAGTTCTCGCTGATACCGCCAGGCAACCACCGAAAGACAATGTCGAGGTGGTCGAGGGGACTTTTTGTATTAAGAGGTGGTCAAGTTTCACGGAGTCATGTGTCAACTGTTCGTGACATCCGCGTCGAAGAACTGACCGCAGGCACTTTAACGTCAGTTTTGAGTCAGAAAACACAGCCCAGTCACTCAGTTTTTCTTCAGAATCGATGAGTTCCAGGGCACAACGTAGAGCCACGAGTTCTGCTGCCGTAGACGTCGTCGCAGGCTTAAATCGCAGAGGTACCCCTTGTGATGGTATAACCACTGCTTCACCAGAACTGGACGACGTAGTCGAGTCATCTGTGTAGATGTGCGTGTGATCACTGTAGTTCTCGTCCAGAATATATGTAGTATATATGGACTTAATTATGTTAGGGCATGTGTTGGTAGGCGTGATTTTCTTTCTGGAATCGTTAAGTGAACTCGTGGCCGGCTCAAGCCCTAAAGAGGGAGCAGTGGCTTAGACGAAGGTGCGTACATCGCGGTAAATTATAAACGGTACTTGAACACACTGGCACCGTGTGTCGTGCGGGGCCTTTCAGCAGCGCGGCTCGCCAGGTGGTGGGAAGGGGTCCTGACATAATGCCTGAGGTGCCTACGCATGTTCTCGGTGATAATTCGTGTCTTGATTGAGTAATCTTGTGCGGCGGCACTGGTTTCAGCCGTTGAAGCCCTGCGGGGCAACCCAAAGGCAAATCGTAAGTGCTTGGACTTGAATGCTCTGAATTGTGCCCAGGTTATAGTCTTGCCGGCGCTACGCTGTTCCGGTAAGCTGTATTGCAGGAATCAGAGGAACAATACCCCATACAGAAAGAGAGAGAGATAAATATGCAAGGAAAGACAGGGAGGTTAACCAGATGCACATCCGGTTTGCTACCCTGCACTGGGGAAGGGATGAAGGGGAGGAAAGAGGTTGTAGAGAGATAAGAAGGTACACACAATCACGAGCACACGGAGCACACACAGTCTACAGGCGGTCGCTCAGGTTTGTTGACTTTAAGTAAATTAGCAGTGCTTTAGTCGCTTTCTGCGCAACAGAGGCAGATGCCCAAGGTCCTAGAATCTTCTGCATACAAAATGGTCTGGAGTCAAGTTGATTCAAAACCACCCGGAGCTGGCATCGCTGTGTGTCGTAGCAAGCGCAGCTGCACCGGACGTGTTCAATGGTCTCTTCAGCTCCGCAGTAGTCGCATGTAGAGGTGTCTGCCATACCAATGCGAAAGGAGTACCCCGTACAGTTGTAGCATATATGGTACGGGCACTTCCCTTTTCTTTCCTCATCCGTATAAAATGTGCACACCATGCGGCGATTACGTGAGAGCGGTGGGTTGTCAAGAGTTGCCATTCTTGTTTTGGTGAAATTTGACCCACTGGCAATCCTTCCAAGGGAGGATTCGGCGCCGTCAATCTCTCTGCACTGTAGGTGAAGTGCCAGAGATGTAAATGGGTGCCGCAGACCAAAGGTTGTGCGAAGAGCCCGGACCGTTCTCCATATAGGCGACAGAGGCTTTCGCGGATCCAACGACTCGCAAAAGGATGCCCCGCGCCCACAAGCCAGTTTATCCACGTGCCACTGTATTTTCTCTTGAGTGCATATAGCGAGCCTCAAATAATTCTTGCACTTTGTCCACCTATACCTACATACCGGAGGACGACACATTGCACGAAGTTTTTCAAGCCCGATGTCTGAACCTGGTCGCATGTAACCAGTCAAAAACGAATGCGTCGTATTTTACAGGGCATCCTTTATCGAGGCCTTTAAGTTAAAGGACGAGCCGTCGCTACAGATTTGTAGACACTTCAAAGAATGCATGGGACAATAACAGGCCTATGTTTCCTAAATGTCGGACGTGGGTGGGATGGGGAGTTCCGCAGCCGGACTGTCTATGCAATTAGAATGAAGTGCACAGTAGAAGCTTGTCACTGCCGCGATGACAGTTTGCAAGTTTGGGCAAGCTCCGTTCAAGTATTGTATACACTGTATGTATAGAGAAAAATTCAATCGCTAATTAGGGATGCTTTACTTTGCCTACAGAAGAAGGAGAGGGGTAGGCTGCGGCTGAGTAATCAATGACGCCGCTGCTAACATTCGTTCTTACGGTTTATGTGTTTAATTCAGGCCAATCAAATATATTCGCTAGTTCAGAGCAATCTATGACATGCCGATATATGCATTTTATTTATCATCCTCCCCAAACAGCTGATCGCCATTATTGTTAGCATACCTGACACTCTGTTTCATATCGCTGCTGACAACACACCACGCTTTCAAACAACCAATCAACGCGTAATTTTGAAATAAAAATAACAGCGCATGCTTCTCTTTCTATCTAGACGAGTGGCTCAGATCGCAGGCCCATCTACAACATCTACCACATGACGAACGCCATCTGGCAAGTGGACGAAGGCATGGAGCTGGGAGCCAATGCCATAGAGTCCGACGTCACATTCGACAGTAATGGTACCGCGGTCTGGTTCTTCCACGGCGTACCGTGCGACTGCGCCCGTTGGTGCGAACGTCACGAAAAAGTGCCGGCGTTTCTGCAGTATCTCCGGCGGACCACAAGTAAGGTTTTTTTCTTTGCTTGTTAGATTTCGACGAGCACAGCTCATTCTCGCCAAACTATGTCGCAAACGGTTTTGAACATGTGTGGCTCGTACTTAACAAACTGTGCCACAAAACGTTATGAACGAGTGTGCTTCGTCCTTTAGTTAGATTGCCGGGCACAAGTATGGTCAACTGAACAGTTTAATTCTGGACATAGAGACTGCTGCCTTCTTCAACGTCACGACCAAGTGACAATGTCTAATTATCCACTTATGTGTCGTTGAGACTAGACCATGCAAAGATAGTCCGTGAATTTCCTTTCGGAGGTGGCTTTCGAGTATTCTTTATTTCACGAGCCACAAGAAAATGAAATGCTCTATCGCCTAACATTACGAACATATTGGACAGCGATGTGTTTAACAACACTTTGTGTTTATGTAATTACTTTGTTTCTTTCTGACAGTAACCCCTCTTTTGTAGTGTCCTTTGGGGTGATGCAGGTATGTTTTAAATAAATAAATAAATAAATAAATAAATAAATAAATAAATCTTGAGGTCTAATGACCCGAAACCACCATTTGATTATGAGAGACGTCGTAGTGGAGGACTCCGGAAATTTCGACCACCTGGGAGCACCCAAACCTGAGCAGGCTGGCCTCTAAATGAATAAATTAATTATTTAATAAGTAAATAAATAAATAAATAAACAAATAATGTCATGTCGCAAGTGAATACCAAGTGCCTTGAAGTAGGTATATATCTGACGCATTTTCAGACTTTGGCAGGTCGCGTGTGGAAGTTTAGTTAAAGCCCAGATTTTTTTTTTTCAGACGGGGGCAAATACGAAAACAACCTGGTTCTTCTGTTTTTGGATCTCAAGAGTACTACCCTTTACGCGGACAAAAAGCGCGATGCGGGCGTCGACGTCGCGAATAAGCTTCTGAATCATCTCTGGCTTGGAGGTAAGCAAAAAACAGTATGCCGGCGATGCCCAATGAGATGGCAATTATTGGCCAATAGTATTCGGACGCGTGAGTTGCACCAACGCCTCTTTTATCTATTTCAATGCGTGCGCAAACGCGCGCTTCTCAACGGGTGCCATGCCTTAGTTCAGGGAGTGGCCGTGACGCGACGCTTCATGATGGGCGGCGATAAGGTCCCTAGATGAAACAAGTTGTTTTCATCTGGGCACCTTAGGTGGCGAAGCTAGCACTGCTTGCCTCACAAGTGCGTTCGATCGCTTTCCCCGGGAGACGCGGTATACGTGTTTCTCATCTCAGTATCGTATACGTCTGTCAGACTTGTTCCTTCGTGCTCCTTCAGCAATGCCACCACCACATCGCAACGCTCTTATGCCCGTGACACGCGGGCATCCTAAAGAGGATCGCTAGGTGGCGTCGAAGAGCGCGGACGTGAAAACGTCGGCTCCCACTTTTCCAAATGTTTTCGGTCGTTTCTTTGCTCCAGGATCACTTGACTTTGTGCTTATTCGAACAAGCAAGCTCTGCAGTTTCAGTGGAGACGCCATTTTTGGCGGTGAGTGAACTCTGAGGCATATTTTTGGACTTTGTTGTTGCGACGCGGCGAGCGTCCCCGCTAACCCTAACCACACCTAGGGTTGGCGAGGAGTACGGCCGTTACACGTCGCCAAGGGCTCGGCCAGACACGGCAGCTACTGGATCAACCTCCGTACGTCGCAGCCGACAACCAGGCACTGAAAATGCCTTCCATCATAACCGTGGAGGGAATGGAAGTAAGCGCGGAGATCTTCGACGGACCAGGATGGGCCACCGCCATGGGACGCCGAAGACAGACGACTCCGCCGAACGAGGAGCTGGCCGCTGGGACGGTCGAGCACAACAACCAGCCGAAGCACCCAGGGGCTTAAAAAAAGTCAATCGGCATTACACCATGTGGCATCCGCTTCCAGGCTACCCCGCCTACCCAAGGACCAGATAAGGGTAATTATGAGACCCAGAGGAGGATTGGACGTAGCCCGAGTCGACCTCGTTCTGCTGGCGAGAGCCGTCATCGTGGCCGCCCAGATCACCGACGAACAAGCACGGGAGGACACGATCTGCCCCAACAATATGCAAAACATCATTGTTATATCTACTCCGTACCAAAATAATGCTACATCATACGTGAACGTGCAGAAACTGCACACACACCAAGGCTCGTTCGAAGTTGCCGCATACGTGGCCGCGCCCGATAATACATGCAAGGGCGTCATCAAGAACGTTGACCTCTCCCTTGACGACGCAACGCTCAAACGCCTGATTCTGCACGACCGAAATCTCACTGCCATCGAGGCAAGACGCATTAAAAAGACTAAAGTCGTCGCAATCCTCTTTGACGGGTTGCGCGTTCCGAGCACAGTGATATGCGGAACCGCCATGGTTCCCTGCTCGCTCTACAAGCGACCAGTCGATGTTTGCAGAACGTGCAGAAGAGTCGGCCATCGCGCCGATGTTTGCCGGCACACAAACGCAACGAGTAAGAAATGTCACAACTGCGGTGACACGTTACAAGAAGACGGCGTGCATCACTGCGAGCCGAAATGCAAGCTTTGCGATGGCAATCACCCCACCGGAGATCGCGAATGTAAAATACCCTTCCACATTCCATACATAGTGAGAAGGAGAAAAAGACACAGAAAGCAAGAGTGGCAAGCACAACAACGTCAAAGGAACCCTGCCACAACCAGGTGCCGGGACGGGGAACGCCTCGAGCGTCCATCACCGTTCTCCATCCAGGGGGAGATCCCGATCCAGAGGGCGTTCCCGATCCAGAAGGCGTTTTCGATCCAGAGGCCGTTCTCGTTCCGGAGGGCGCCCCTCGACCCTGTCGGGATCCGACAATCGCCTGTCCTCTCGGGAGTGCTCCAGATCCCGATCGATAACGAGACCAAGAGCCACGCAGCAGCAGCAGCCGAACTCCTGGGCGAGCAGGGTTGCAGGTGAATCACGAAGCACAAGTAGCCAGCCTAAAGGTAAGGCACAGCCAGAGCACGCTCCCGATTCTCGTATTGTAGCGCTTGAACAAGAAAACAGGGCCCTCAAGAAGGAGGTTGAAGAGCTCCGGGCCTCAATAGCTAGAATAGAGAGCTGCCACGGAATTAATCTGTCGAGCTCACCGGCACCACCAACAACACGCTCACAACAAACAATCCACAACACACGCAAACGCAAAGCCGTAGACAGTGACAGCGACACGACGGAGAAGATCGAGATGGTCTCGATAGAAAAAGAAGCCCCACTGGCAAATGTCGAGTCCGCGACAACTAAGCTCAACGACAAAATTGATACGTTGGCGAACACGCTTGCCAAGTTTATGGAAACCTTTAAGACTTGCACTGACAAAGCTGACCAGAGACTCGCGAGCCTGGAGAAGATGGTAGTCAATCCACCTGTGGCAGGTGCTCCTCGCAACCTAAGCGCAGACAAACCAGCGGTTACAGCAAGAGTGCCAAGCATAACTTCTAGAGCTAAAGTCCGACCAGTCAAAGCACGCAATCTCGCGGAAATAACGAGTCGCGATTCACACAAGCTACCAAGCCAAAATGGCTACTGACCGTAACGAGATTAAGATCTGGCAGTCGAACTGTAACTCACTCCATAAACGCAAAGCAGCACTAACACAATTATTGCTAGCCTGTCAAAAAAGCTGCATATAATATTGCTACAGGAATGTGGAGAAAGCAAAACTGCTAAAAGCATTGGCATACAGGGGTACAGGGTAGCCAGGCCGACCCTGCACCCCGAGCAGAACAAGACGTGAGGAGTGGCTACCTTCACCCGGAAGGACATAATGTTCGCCGAAAGGGACGCCCCCGTATACAGAAAAGGCCTGGAAACGGTCCTGGTGGAATCCTTACCACACAGGGCTGTAAAAATAAGCATCTTTGTGCTCAATGTTTACAGCCCTCCATCAGATAAGAAAAGAGATTTCAACAGACTGCTTACCTCGGCGGTAAAAATGGCGAGTGAGAATTTGCTCATAGTAGCGGGCGATTTTAACGCCAGGAGTACCGAATGGGGATACTTAAAAAGCGAAGGCAAAGGCACCAAGTTAGCAGAAAGCGCGAATGCGCTGGACCTGCAGCTGATAAACAACCTTGCGCTCCCTTCAAGAAGAGGTAATTCGGTACAGCGGGACACAATGCCTGACTTAACCTTCACCAAGAACGTCAGAGCTACCTGGGATAACCTCGCCGAAGACCTAGGTAGCGACCACTGCATCCTGGAAATCACCGTTAAGAAAGAGGCGAAAGCGCCAAGAGAATTCAAAATCACAGACTGGGACCAGTTCCGTAAAATACGGGAGCAGAAGGGCAATACAGAACTATCATATGAAGCCCTCTTAAATGAATTAAAAATGGCAGCGAATGAGGCCACCAAAGAAGTCGAGGCTAACGAATCCATCCAGGTAATGGACTCTCACCTGGCCAGTTTGCTGTAGAAAAAGCATGACCTAAAAGAAGCGTGGCGTAAAAACAAGCTCAACAGACACTTACGCACAAAAATCGCGGACCTTGGCCGTGAAATTGAATCTCACGCCAAAACTTTCTGCGCCCAGCAGTGGAACAACACAAGTGACGAAGCAGATGGCAAAATGAGGAGGGAAAGCAAATGGGAGCAGCTCAAACACCTTATGGCGGACAGCGACAAACCCACCAGAGGCGGCACCCAGCTGCGAATTGAACGATTGGTGCACAAGCATACCCAGGATAGTGGTGGATCCCAAGCTCTCCTCAAAACGCTAGGCCAAAAATATCTCCCACTGGAAAGCGAAGCAGTAGCCTGGGAAAACAAAAATCACTCATATGGTGGTCGACCGCAAGAAAAGCTAGACGAACCATTCAGCGAAGCTGAAATACGGTACGCTCTACAACAACTCAATGGCAGATCGGCGCCAGGGCCAGATGGAATCGACAATAAACTGGTACGGAATCTAGACTATAAAGCAATTGTAATCATTACTAAGAAGATAAATGAGGCATGGGAAACAGGTACCGTGCCTAAAGAATGGCATAGTGCCAAGGTTTCGCTCATCCCGAAACCTGGAAAACCGCTGAGCATCGATAACTTAAGGCCCATATCACCCACATCTTGCGTTGGAAAAGTAGCTGAGCATGCAATACTCAACCGTATCACGGACCACATTGAGAGACATGTGCTCTTTCGACACAACATTATTGGCTTCCGCAGGGCACTATTCACAAAGGACGCCATGTTGATGTTAAGAGAACACATATGTTACGGCCTCCTCCACACGCTTAAAGCCATATTAGCCCTGGACCTCGCCAAGGCCTTTGACACCGTAAAACATGAACACATACTGGGTGAAATATCGCACATGAACCTAGGCGAGAAATTCTACAACTGCATCAAAGGCTTTCTGGCGAACCGAACCGCCACCATACGCATAGGAGAGCAATGCGGTGAACCCAAACGACTCTGAAATATCGGCACCCCACAAGGGTCAGTGCTCTCGCCATTGATCTTTAATGAGGCGATGCACAGGTTGGCGGAGAAGATCGCTCAAATCCCATCCGTGCACCATGCCATATACGCGGATGATATGACCATATGGGTCCCATGTGGTCCCTCATATGGTGCCTTGGAAGGAATCCTTCAACAAGCACTGATTACTACTGAAGAATTTCTTAAACCAACTGGACTCGCACTGTCTCCCACTAAATCTACTCTAACGCTCTTTCACCCTCGACGAAATTCGGGCGAAGAGGAGCAGCAAGTAGTGCTCAAAGCAGAAAACAACCAAACTATACCGCAAGTATATACGGTCAAAGTACTAGGGCTAACGTTAAGCGCCAAGGAGGGCCACAACAAAGCGCTCAAGCGCCTTGAAAAAAGCAAGAACAATTTTTCAAGAGGCATTGCTAGAATCGCCAACAAAAGAGCAGGCCTCCTAGAAGACAACATCATGAAGGCGTATCACGCCTTTCTCGTAAGTCGCGTAGCATACGCGTTCCCGTTTCTGAAACTTACGAAGGCTGAAATCCAAAAGGTCGACTCCATGCTCTGCAAGGGACGGAAAACCGCACTCGGCTTGCCCAATAGCACGAGCAACGAGAATCTCGAGCAACTCGGTCTGCACAATACAGCCGAAGAAATTTTTGAGGCTCAGAGAGTGGCACAGATCACACGCCTGTCGTTGACGCAGGCAGGCCATCTCATCCTACGAGACGCAGGCATTTGCCCAGTTTTTCAACCAAAGAAAAAAAGACAACTTGGTAATGACGTGAGGAAACACATTAGAATTGAGCCAATTCCCCGCAACGTTCACCCAACGTTCAACAAAGGGCGAAGGAAGGCCAGAGCGAGGGCGCTCATAAACAAGGCAAAAAACAACACGCACGCGCTATTCGTAGATGCCGCCCGCTACTAAGGCAGGGAGGCGTTTGCCATAGCGGTCGTTGATATAGACGGAAACCTCGTGAACGCGGCAACCGTCCAAAGAAGCCATGTCCACGAAGCAAAGAAAATGGCGATCGCGCTAGCCTTGCAAAGCTGCCAAGCCTACTCCACAATATACACAAACTCTAAGACAGCGGCACGAACGTTCGCGGCTGGCCTAGTAGCTAGAAGCACAGGAAAACTCACCGTCAACGCAATAAGAGAGTACGAGAGCAAAGAAACCCTTGTTAAGGAAGAGAAAGCTCAAATCTACGTATCCTGGTTCCCAGCCCACATGGGACAGTTACCGGGACTCGACCACTGCAATCCCAACGAAGAGGTCAACCGCCTGGCGCGTGAGCTCACACGCCGCGCCGTGGACAACGACCCCTCGATGGGTGAGCGGTACGAGAATCTCTGCAGCCAGGACAAAGGACTCACATACCACGAGATCACTTCACATTACCGGGGACAAAGACGTGCCTTCCCAGCACCGCACCCAAAACTTGACAAAGCACAAGCTCTAACTCTCAGAAGATTGCAAACACGTACGTACATAACACCTTCCACCTTACACAGAGTCGACCCCGACACACCACCCACATGCTCCCTTTGCAACCATCCCTATTGCAATTTCGAACACTTGCTCTGGCTGTGCCCTACCCACAGCGCAGCACAACTGAATACCCAAGAGGCTTGGCAAGAAGCCCTCAAGAGCAATGAATACATGCAGCAACTACAGGCGGTCCAGAGGGCCCGAGACATCGCTACAAGCCTTCGGCTGCCAGCGCCATCCTGGGCGGAGCCTCCAGGTTGAATTAAGGGTCGGAATGGCCCTTTCTCGGCCTCCTCAGGACAGTTTTCAAATAAAGTCAATCTCTCTCTCTCGGGCATCCTAAACTACTTTAGACAAAGGGGACATCTTCCGGGCAGGTGTTCGGACGCAGTGACACACGACAAAGAACTCCTCTCCGGCAGAGATCCTTTCTGGTAAAGCAGATCCGGCATCTACTTTTCGGCCCGGAAAGGCGTACTCACAAACACCCTCGTGACATCACTAGCACCGAGGAAAGGCGTATTCTCAAACGACCACATGACGTCACTAGCACCACCTTGGCAGCGGCAGTTGCTGCGTCTGGTGCCGCGTGTGATCGGCGCTACTCCTTTCTGTAAATGGTCCCTTTTGGCAACAAAAAGGGTTGACTTCAAAGTACTTCACTTTTTCCCGTGTCACGGGTATTAAAGTCGGTGAATGCAGTAGCGTTGCAGTGATACTTTCCTCTTGGTTGTCCGCATAGCGCCACAGAACGGCGACATGCTATCTCGAAACACCATATTTTTTACAGTGCCAGCATGACCGCCAACATTGCGAATATGAGGAATGCAAGACGCCACCTCACGGATCTTCACACAACTGAACAAAGAATTACTTCATATGATTTCCGTCGTGAGGTAGCAGAGTTGCGCATAGGTCCGCCAACTTGCCCGCTGAGGCGTCGACGTCATGCAGGACAGCCACCCCTTTCGAATGTAGGAGCCGACGCGGCCCAGCGGCGCCGTCCGCTTTCTCGCTCGTTCATAATCTGTCGCTGGCGCAATGACCTTCACTTCGAAGGGAAAAAAACGAAAACTCGAACAAATATTGCCTCTAGATAATGCTGCTGCTTTAGCTTGTGTGATAGTAGCCACTTTAGGAAGTAACCTTTGTTTGAAGTGGCAAACAGGACAACTTTAATTTAATTTGTCAAGAGCCGTGAAAACATTCCTGATAGATTAAGTTCCGCTCGTCTCACGTAGTTTTCCACGCAACGCTTTCAACGACTAAGTAGGTGGCTCGATAAAACGATTGCTAGAACTATCACACCGTGCTTTACAAATTATAACGCAAGCAAGCGAAAATCTTCGTGATATAGGTGTGGCATGAACTAAACACCCTGTAAGGCTTGGAATGCAATACCGCACAGTGCCTGTACTGAATGATAATAATATTTGGGGTTTAACGTAGTGGAGACACCGTAGTGGAAAGCTCCGTAGTGGAGGGCTCCGGAAATTTTGACCACCTGGGGTACTTTAACGTGCACCCTAATCTGAGCCCACGGGCACACAGAATTCTCTCCTCAGTCAAAAATGCAGCCACCGCAACCGGGATTTGAGCCCGCAACATGCGGGTCAGCAGCCGAGTACCTTAGCCATTAGAATACCTCGGCGGGGCACTGAATGATACAGTTTGACCCAATTATAAAGGTTGACGGAATTAGTGCGGTACATGAGTTCTCGTTGAGGCATAGAACATGTACACGGAATCCTAGCCATATAGAGATTCGCTCTAGGAGACATTGAACTCGAAAGAAAACACATTAATGAAGCTAGTAGCAAAATCATTTTTCGTTTTGTTAGAACCATAAAAGTGTGGAATCAGTTGCCTCAAATGCAAGTGTGCTGCCAAAAGGAAGAATTCTTCATGTCACTGCTGCAACCCCCCTGCTGCAACGCCTTCGGGCAATGCGGGGTAATCTTCGAATAAAGATTAAGGAAGCTGCAACGTGGCGTTCAAAAACTCGTCTTGCGACAAAAGGACGCAGGCCACGCTAAGATAAACGGAGCCGAAAGAACGAAGGTTAGAAAAGCCTGTGTACTACTCGTCATTCCTATGTTACAGCTAGAACGCCATGTCCAGCAGCTCCTTGAGACACCAGCGTCGAAATTCCGCCTAGTGTATTTATAGAAAAGGTTGAGCTACTGTTGAGGTGTCGCACTGTGATGCAGACAGTTACAGGGCTCACTTTTCTCTTCTTTACTCTTTTAAAAATCACATGAGAAGCATCTAGACTTCTTTGTCTTCCTTGAATAAACCATGACACGCAATAAAACTGTCTCGTCCCCTTCCAAAGCAAAAAAAAGAGCTACCATTCGTTTAACTTTGTTAATTAGTGTTTCAACACTGCCCATCTTTCTTTCAACTATTGCGATGATTTGGAGTCATTACGTTTACCAGCTAATTTGCCCTATGTGCTTAGGGCAATGTTGCTTAGGGTGACTCATAGAGCAAGTCGGTATTAACCAAGTTAATTCAACAACTTCATATATTCTGAACGCAACAAGTATGTGTGACCATATATGTTAGACTACAAACACTCTAAAATTCGTCTTTTCCCTTTTTCGGTAGAGCCTTCTGCCGTTTTGGTAGGGGTAAAACAACCAGTATCACCACAACGAGAGCCTCCGAGATATTAAGGGTGTTTCAGGTAACTTTAGTTAGAGTTTAAAAATATGCCGGCACACGCGATTACGATGCGACGAAATGCATGTTGCTCACCACTGCCTGGAGTTATACTATTTTTTTGTGTTCTCAAATATTGTTTAATTACATATGCTTATTCAACTAACTTTCCAAGAAACGAAGATAGAAAAAAAATTCCATTGAGAAAGTTGTAGATCGGTTTGCAAAACATCCGAATCGACAGTTTCGAACCTTATATCTGTTAGGTATTAGCGTTTTTCTGCTAATTACAAATGCCCGCGAAATACAAAAATACCACGTGATAAACCCGCTCGTGAGCCAGTGTGCACAATGATTCTCGTGCTCCCTAACGTTACACATACGAACGACCATAGCATTTGCCCCATTGTGCTGTCTCGGCACGGCTTTAACGATGGTGGTGGCTTTGCGATGAACAAGTTTTGCTATCGGCCACACAAACGATAACCGCTATGAGTGCTTATCGCTGTCATGAACCGGTGCGAGGGAAGCGTGTCGTTAGTACGCGGAACGTTAAGAAGCACTAGAATTATCGTGCGCACTGACGTGCGAGCGTGTTTGTCGCGTGGTATTTTTGTATTTCATGGGCATTTGTGATTAGCAGAAAAACACTAATACCTAACAGATATAAAGTTCAAAACTATTTATTTGAACGTTTTGCAAACTGATCTACAACTTTCTTCTTCAAATTTTTGATCCATCTTCGTTACTTCAAAAGTTAGCTAAGTAGATCTAATTAAAAATATTTGAGAACATAAAAAATAGTCTAACTCCAGGAAATGGTGAGCTACATGCATTTGGTCTTGTCGTAATTGCGTGTTCCGGCATATTTTTAAACTCTGGCTAAATTTACCTAGAACACCCTGTAGAGCTGTTTTGCGATTTTCCCGCTAGAGAAAGGCTGCATGTGCCGTGACATGTGGAGAACGTTGGGTTGAACATAAATGAACAAGTGCGCCGAAGTCCAGTAGACCATCGTGAACGAGAAGAATGTACTCGGTGCATGACTTTGTAGTGCTGCAAATTTATTTGAATTCGCCAGGCAATGAAAAATAAAAAAACCTTCGGGTACTCTGTAGCCTTAAATTTATATGTCGCTTTTCTGGGACAAAGGGGAAAATGAACTTGACTTTATAGTAAAAAGTAACCACGTACCTGCGTGCTCTACTGTAAAGGACGTCGAGAGACGATAGCCTTCTGTCTGGAGCCGTTGCATGAGATATGGACTCCCTGTGGCAGTAATGTCATGAAACGAATGTTTAAGGGCGAAGCTCCTTAGGATGTGAGTCTGTACTTCTTCCGTTGGTGTATGTAGCCACCCTGCAAACATCCCGCTACACCACATCACCGATTCACCACTTCAGTGACCATAAAGTCAATACTTTTGAGAAGTAGCCAATATGAAACGCAAGGTGGCCGTGTACTTGTACACAGGTGCGCGTCAAAAAAAAACATAGATTTTCCCACTGTATTTGTCCTTTTTTTCCCTACACGACCACCTATAGTTCCACTTTTGCAAACTGCCCCCTGTTTCGTCCTCACTAACACCCACTACGCCCCGTCACCGACCCATCATTTCACCGACCATAAAGCTGTTATAATGAAGGGGGAATGGAAGCGACGTATAGATACCACTTACCAATAATAAAATTTCTTGTATAAATATATACAGTGTTTGTCACGTCTTTGATGGTGTGGTGGGTGATATTCGCGGATAGTTCACAGTTTAGCGATCAAGCCCTCCAGCGCTTCGCGCCACTCATCATCATTCGCTCCGTGGATATGTTGTGACCTTTTTAGAACGCAGTGAAGCTGGTAGATGGCAGCACCATGTCGTTTTAGCAATAAGTGGGAAACACCCACATTTCCGTTCGTAGCGTCGCATTGTCAGCGCAGCGTAATAAACACTTCGGACTTTAGAATGGCGCATCTATGTATTTTTTGAATAAAGAAACACACTACCTAATGCTCACTAATTGATGTTGCGTCTCAAATATGCGTATTATTTGCTTTCTAACTGACAATGTTCACAAGTATTAACGCAGCCACGAGATCGAGATGGTGGGCATTGCCCAAGGGGTGAAGCTCTCACCGGGTGTCTGAATTGACACACAGACAGACATTTGTGCGTTGAAGCAGCCAAAAAAGACTATCGAACCCACAACCATTGAATAACATGTGCAACGGTGCTACGCGTGGCTTCTGGGATGCGAAGTGCAGATAAAATACGTATCGGCTTGCGTTTAAATAAGGAATGTCGCCTTCGGCTGGCGGCACGTTGTCAACGTGACTATTGTTCATTTCTTATCTCACTTTTTGTTGCGCAGTCCCTGTCCAGAAGGCGCTGAACGTTCTCTTGTGTGTACACAGCGTGGAAGATAAGGAACTGCTCTGGGGAGCGATCACAACCATCCTTCGCCAAAGACCCGAAATGATCGACAAGATAGGTAATCATCCTGAAAAGCAGCTCGGCTTCTTTTTTTTCGTTGATAATGTAGTTTTTGCTTTTTATGGGCAATGTGGCTTCCTTGATATGAGGCAGGGACCGAGCAAAAACTTCATAGTATTTTCTCTATACTGCATGACAAAAAAAAATTGAAGGGAGAAGGGGCACGTGCATGGTGTGCCACCCCTGGCAACGCCTCTAGTTAGGAGTCAGGAATCGGTCACCCTCTGCTCCTAGGTTCGACGTTTTTTTTTTTGCTTTCATTAATCAAGCGTATTTAGACCTAATGTACGTCTCGCGCTCATCACTGTATCGCCAGTGAGTTTGTTGTTGCTTCGTTCGTTATTCGTTCAGTTCAAGTGCTGTACAGGAAGACCCCGCTGTCTATTGATGCACAGGGTTCGACGTTAGCAACAACGACGACCTGAAGAAGATCGGTAAATTTTACCGGCATTTCGGCATTGAAGGCCATCGGTGGCAAGGGGACGGCATGACGAACTGCCTTTCTTACGCACGACCGGCTGGAAGGATGAACAGCATCGTCAGAAACCGCGACTCTGATGAAGAATCGCGCTACGTCGACAAAGCTTACCAGTGGACCATAGACATCTGGGACCAGCTCCGTCTGTCGCTCAGGTGCTGCTCTTGTTCATCATCGTCATCATATTGCATGTAATATCTCCCTCCGCATGGAGCCTGAGGCATAATCCTTATACTAGGAGTTCCATCAACAAGAAGTCTCTCAGAAAGGCACACGTTTCAGCAGGTGGACCTGATTTCGCCAAAGGCGCGTTGCCATCATTTTAAAAGTAATGCAACATTACACGAGGACACGTCTCCTCATTGAAATGTCGGCTTGTTTTGTCTGAGGCGCTTGTTTCTGTTGAACAATCTTATGCTTCCCAACTTTACACTGTATCCTTCTTAAAAAAGGCACAGAACAGCGTAAGGTGACCAAAGAAAAGAAGAACATGCGACACCACAACGCAGTGTTCCTCTAGCGCCCTTATTGGCTTGGCGCTATTCGACGCAATCATCGCATATAGGAATTCTGAAAATTACCTTCATTTACCCGTGTGGATATAGATGCCGAGAAAAGTAATTTGGAATACCGATATCAAAATACACATGCTGGAAGCCCGAAACATAAATAATGATGTACGTTTGTCTTTGACGTATACCAAGATATTTTAGAGATATTTTGGCTAAAAGGCCGGTAAGTATCCCGTCATACAGATACAACAATACAGAAACTCATTGTTTCTAATTATTACAGAATGCTGAAGCTCCGCAAAGATATTCGTTTAAGTTAAATGCCGTGAATATTGTTGCCGTGCGACGAAACTAGCAAGTTGAGCATACATCTCGAACTGATCGCGAGCGCAAGTGAACTGATAAAGATATATGTACATTTATTTTGCACACAAAATTTCTTCGACTGAGAATAGTGTTACTATAATGGTGTTGATAACATAATAAACGCAGTGAGCCAGCGAAGCCACAGAAGAAGTAGACGACGTTCGATCATGGCACGATGGCTCCTGGATGAGTTCTTCCGTGCCATTTAACGTTGCAGAAGGGTTTCTTGAAGGGCTAGTTGGTACATGATTCTGAGGAGAACAGCACAAAAACGGGTCAGAGAAAGATTGAACACGCGACACAAGCGACACAAGCGCTGTTTATTGTTACTAAGCGTCCACATATTTCGTCCTGAGTTTAAGCACCAAATTATGTGGACGCTATGGCGTTAACTGGCGCGGAATAATTCAGACAGAAGCCATCTTTGTCATCATCGAACACGATCTACTTCTTCTTCCATGTCTTCACTGACTGGTTGCGTTTATTATATATTTTCAACAAATGACTCTTTCAAGCAACACAATCTTCTCAAATATAGGCTCCCTGTCTTTTGGCCACGTCGATTTGACCTTAACTTGAGGTTATCAAATGACAAAAAGATTGTTTTCAAACCCCTGCACCGGCTTCATGACCGGCTTCATGACCTGAAAGTTCTTAAGCATGGCGATATCTCTTCTCGGGTTACGTAGGAGCTACAGGTGTCCAACTCAGGATTAGGATTAGGATGTTGTAAGTAGCCGGCAGATTTAGACTTGCGAAAGCCTTGGCTACGAAAGCCTTGGGAAATTGAACACCCTGGTGAATGAATGTGTCTTCATTTACCTTCACTTCGTAATGCATACTGTTGCATGTAACCACATTGCTAGACGCACTACAGTGTTCAACCATGGCCTGTTGTAATAGCCGCCGGCTAATCTCCGGCTAATCTCGAAGGCCTTGGTTCGACCTGCAGTTTTACGTACCGCTTCTGGCGAGCCACAACAAAAGTATCATTTTTCTTTCGTTCAAGTTGAACATGGCTGAAAACAATCTTGCACGCTATTTCTAGCCTGACATTTCATTCTATTCTTGTAAAAACGGAGATTGAATGACTTCAGTGTGAATGCATATTCAATCAGTTTAACTACGAATGATTACTATAACACACATAAATCAACGTATTATTCCATTACGTTTTTTTTAAATGAAATATCGAGTGTCCCTCAGTAATGTGTCAATTTTTCACAATCGCAAACAGTTCTTCATTGGTGGCGTCGGAAAGGCCTAGAGAATACAATCCCGATACTCTCGTATCACCATATATATATAGGGCAACCAGCTTTGTGCAAGTATCCCTGTCGCGCAACGCAATTCAATAATCATGTACAATATGTCCCAGCTTCGTTCGGCGTCACATCATCATTACACGCATTATTCATCATTATTATAATTTCACTTCTTTAAGTGGACACTGAAGTAGAAGATTTCCTTTCGTTTAATGGGTTCATATTTACGCACTATTAGAAATACTGATCTAACAAACCGTACCGACTATGTGTAGGCTATAGTTTTAAAATATTACATAATGATGTGTCAGCCAGTGGCGAGTACAGAAAACAATAAGTGACGGTTAAGTGTTAGCTTAAGATGGTTATTCGCAATTACGATAAAAAATGCTCATAAAAAAACGGAGGTCATCAATTCAATTGTTGTTGGCACGTGTACACACATAAACTTCCAGGTTGTTTGCTACAAAAGGTTTTGTCTTTTCCTTTCCCCATTATCGCAGGAGAAACGTGGACGCTATAATCACGAACATGCCGCACCGTCTGGCCAGCATTCTCAAGGAGAGTGAGTTTCGGAACACGTTGCGGCCAGCCAACGCCTCGGACAACCCCTGGGCACGGTACGGGTGCCGCCACAACTGCGGCAGGAAGCCTTTCATCTCGGGTCTCTTTCTCAGGGGCGCTGGCGTGCCCGATTAACTGATACCCGTTGAGTGTCGGGCAGTTTCGCTGGACCAGCTAGCAGCATTATTACGCCTTTTTCAAATCCCACTCTACCCAATGCCGTTTTCGGTAGGGCTTTGGCCGGGGCCGCGACCGCCAGTGTGGCCAGAACCAAAGCCTCCGAGATCAAGGAATGTTTCATTACTTTTCCTTTAAGGGAAAGACGAAGGTGCAGTGGCGTCGTGAATGGGTGGATCGGTATGCGGTGAACACGAAGTTCTGCGCGGTTAATTTCTCGGCGTGAATTCGCCTGCCGCAAGAAGCATCTGAGCATGCAGCTACGCTGTCTGCTATACCCACTTCAGTTCTACCGTTGTGTGAGGTTTTGTGGATGTCTTTAATTAAGTTATTTGTAGAGTAAAGATCCATGAGAAAGGGCGTATTAGGAGCCTGTGCCATGCACACCATTGCTTCAGTGCCTTCAGGACTTGTTCACCTTCAATCTCCCCCGTTTGGCTTCGACAACGACGGAGCCAGTCAAGTTAAATATACGTGTATTGTGGAGCCGAAGCGTGGACTCACACTCTCGATTTCGTGTCAACCGGTTGTGCCCCCGTGATCTCCGACGACAGCGCAGCTCTGGCCGACTGGGCTCACCCTACGCCATTTCCTGCCGCCGACGTGAGCTCTCGTCGAGTGGTGCCCCGTCCTCGGACTCCTGCGACCGTGTCCATCTTTTCTATCTCCTCTATACTTCCATCGCTCGCTGTCTTCGCGCCTCGCTCTGTTATTCCTCTCTCTATATATACCTTTAATCCTATCCTTTCAATCCCTTCTTACCCCATCCCTTGTGAGCTACTGTTGAGGTGTCCTCCCCCTGAGAGACAGTTACAGGGCTCACTTTTGTCTTCTTTTCCCTTTAAGACTCACAGAAGAAAGAAAGAAAGAAAAAAAAGAAAGAAAGAAAGAAAGAAAGAAAGAAAAAGAAAGAAAGAAAGAAAGAAAGAAAGAAAGAAAGAAAGAAAGAAAGAAAGAAAGAAAGAAAGAAGAAAGAAAGCCGGAGCGTGACATGCGACGCAGATGCTCGCCTGTCATCAGGACTATAGCCAATAAAAGCTCCTGCTGTTAGAAAAGCCTAGAAAAAGGTGAGAGACATCTATTGCACGGTGGTGGCCTGCCAGAGCTTTCAGCCAGAGTGGTTGTTCTGTGAGGGATGTGAACCGACAGGAACGCAACACTAATGAACACTGACTTATTGTTTTACCCAGGATCGCCGTTCCTTGGACAAGCTCGAAGGAATGAGAAAGGAGTGTGTTTTCAGTACGGGTGATGAAAAACAAAATGTTGCAAAATTGTGTGTGTTTACTCAAGTAGCCGCTTTATTGATGCTGATTTGACTTGGCTTAAAGGTGTATTGACATGTATTATAAATATTTTCACAATGTTGCTCTATATAAAAACGCGGATGTCGAGAAGCTCCAGCAGCGTAATGCAGTGGCTGGGAATGCATCGAATGTATTTTTAATACTGCTACCTTAGAAACACAGCTTAGGAGTGGCTTCTCGGTGAACGTTTCAGGCAGTGTGGCGCCACCGGCTGACAGCAGCTCGCGACTTAGTAGCGGTAGATCTGTCTACCGCTCGGGGCACGCTTAAACGACGACCTGTAAACTATGATATGCTGACCTCGACAGTGATTTTTGCGATTGTCGCTGCATCCGGGATGCAGAACCCGCAAAGTGAGAGCAACTGTCTCGACTCGTCGGGGCAATTGCTAATTACCGTTGCCGTGGGGCTGGCTCACTGATGCTCAGCGACTAAAAGCTTAAAATCAAAATAAAACAATTTATATGTTAGCACAGTAACGGGACGTAGAAATAATGATTAACACATACGTCCCGTTTTGGCGCTGTTCAACTCTGTATCATGTACTAACTGGCCCTTCGAAACATCCTTCATCAAAAATTAAACTTCGGCTGTGACTTTCTTTGCTAATAATGAGCTTACGACAGTGAAGCGTACGACATTAGAGTTCCCAGAGTACAGTTTATCAATACGAAACAACTCATTGTTTCTACTCAGTGTCTCTTTTAAGAACCTTAGGAAGTCGAAATTTTTGGAGCCCCTCATTACGGTATCTCTCGCAATTATTTCGTCCTTTTGAGACGTGAAACCTCTAGTTATACCGTTACTAATCATCTAAGATGCCTGCCACACAAAAAGTAATTATGAATTCACTGTTAGTATGACTGACAATTGTTTGTGTGAGTTGCTACGGCCTACTAACCATGAAACTGTGCCACGAAATAAGACGCAGTCGCCGTCAATGCACTAACACAAGCGCCGACTGATCTTAGATCAATATTCGCACGCACACAACACAAATCTATACGCTAATATGTGGACGAACAAAAAGACAAACAAAACAAACAGAAAAGCATCTACCAAATGCTCTATTTTTATACGGTGCAACCACGTGTATGGGACAGATTCTTAGCGTGCATAACTTACGTTGCACCACAAACACGCATTGTATTGCAATGGGTAAACGCATTTTCTTCTTTTTGATCTTTTCTTCGTGGCCACGTGCACTTATATATTTCTGTTCTGCGCGATACGATAGTTCAATAGAGAATCGGTGCTAGTGTACGTGTGTTCCGAATGAAGTCACCTCTATTCGAGGCATGGTTTTATTAATGTGAACGCATACCGAATCGCCCATTTGTCAGTCCTACTAAGCATCAGCTTCAAAATAACTTCATTTACTTTTGTTGTGGTCGCAGAGATCTTAAGAAGAAAACGTACATTGATTACGCCAATTATAACACTTAAAATGAATAAGTTCCCGCCGCGGTGGTGCAGTGATTGTGGCACTTGACTGCCGACCCACAGGTTGTGGGATCGAATCCCGGCTGCGGCTGCTGCATTTAAGATGGAGGCAAGAACGTTTGAGGCCCGCGTGCTTCTAGATTGAGGTACACGTTAAGGAACTCCAGATGGTAAAAATTTTAGAAGCCCTCCAGTATATACGGCGTCTTTCATAATCATATAATGGTTTTGGCACGTCAAACCACAGATAATATTATAAAAATGAATTAATCTCGAATCGCCGGGATATACGGTAAATATCAAATGGGGTAGGTAATTCCTTCGTGCGGAGCACTCATAAACTGTTCGCGATTTACAAAGAGCTCGGGCGCTGGTATTTCTCGCGGAGTGATAAATTGACGACGAATTTTCGCCGGCGAAACCAAAGCCCCAAAGAAGGAAACTGCCACACGATGGACGATCGGAAGAGGGTGCAAGGTTGGGAGAGACGGAGCAGCTGCTCCCCCAGGAATTTAATGTACTTTTCAATGCAGCAGCTGTAGAGTGCACCGCTTGATAAGCACACTGAGTTCGTGGCTTTCACTATTGCCATACAATATCGCGCGTTACACACTGTTGATAATCTCGCCTCTCATTCACGACAAGTGTCCTGCCAGTAATGGATGACACCCCCCCCCCTTCTCACCCTCTTCTTTTGGACGCATCTCCCTGCAAAAAGTTTAGCGCGGACGCCTTTGTGCCAGACCTTCTCGATGTGCCAAGAATGACGGCACCGTTTGTGAGAACGATTACAGGCGCATTACTATGTCTGCATTCTATAGGGAGTTTTAGAATATCGCACCGCGAGCCCTTGCGGTGCGGTCGCTGCCACTGCGCATGCGTCGTAACGCGAGTCGGCGTTCGCGGACCACACGCAGAAAATTCGAAATTGCGTGCGACGATCGCGGCCCCCATGTAGCCCGCAAGCGCTGGTTTCGAGGCTATATATATACGGTGTCGCTGCCATCGTGCGTTGCGGTTTGCAGCAGGACAAACGCTGTTATAAAACTCATATGGCACCCGCTACGCCCACAACGCCCGCAGCGCTTACAAACGGTATTCTAAAACTCCCTAATAACCTACATGCGTTACGCTCTTGCGGCAAACGCAGCCCTCAAACAAACGAAGAGAAGTATATCGACAGTCGATAACGACGGGCATTCATAGTTTTATTTATTTATTTTATTTCAGACAACCTGTACACACAATTTGCTTAGGTGATTGACGTAAAGGCAAAGGAAGCCTGGCGAAGTGCAAACCCCCTGTTTACACCGATACATAAGCTGTTATATAGTAGTACGAAATTGGAATGCATACAATACCATCAAACATTTGCGATCTTTTTCTGATATCAAGCCATTTGACAAAAAAATGCACATAATGGTGAATTAGCACATAAAAAAATAATGGGAGACTATCTATGCACAACTATGGCAGATAAAATAAAAGTAATTAATAAAATACAAGGCAGCATATGCAAGTTACATCAAACAAGAAGATGAATCGGAAGAGGTATGAAAGTCTGAGTTTTTAGGAGCAATGTGTCTATCTTCTTTTTGAAGACATAAATGGGGGAACTTTCTTCACTTAATGTCATCACAGTGGGGTGTTCATTAAGGAAGTGGGGAATTCGGTAAGTTAGTTTTTGCGTACCGTAATTTGTACGAAGGTGATGTGTCGTAATTTTGACTGTGGTCACGCTCGTGAAACTTCCTCAAAAATTAAATTCGGTTATATTTACCTTCACGTTACATGATCATTGCTAATGGTTATATCGAATATTATTAATGACTAGCAGTCCATGTTTTTTTAAAAAAAGGGGTCACATGCGAACGAAAGTATATGAGTTCAATTAATCGCACAGGTGATTTTTGCTATAGATAGAAATAGCCGAGGTTAGATTTTGTCGTCGTTCTTTATATGAGAAGGCAATACTGATGGTGAGAATTTATTTTTGTGTAATAAATCTTTCTTTTTAACCATACTGGAAATAAGTGACATAACGTGCATTGTACGCCAGCTGCTCGAGAGATGCTTTTTTTGTCAGTAATTTATATGCACAGGCCAATCTAAATATTCCTGAAAAAAGACACCGAGGAATTTAAGAGACGTACCGCGTTTAATAGGCTGTCCCTGAAAGCTAAGAATACTTTTGATAGTGTATGTTTTGTTAAGTGGTCTTAAAACAATAAATTTTGTTACTTTTTTGCATGAAAAAATGGCGAGCGCCTTTCCGAGCCTTAAACAATTTCGTACTTAGTTGGCATTTACGTTCCCAGCTGCTCGCTCCGTCTCCCCGTTTGTCACTCATGTAGAGAACCAATGTAAAAAAGAAAGCCAAATTATTCGCCGTTGCTACGGTACGCTCTTCCAAACCTGCCAATTATCTTCACCCACGTTTTTAGAAAAAAAAAAAGAAAAAATCGCAGGGGTCATTCACCTAAAACAACTCGCGAAATGCGTTTTGCTTTCTTTCCAAGTTGACTGAATTGATACTCCCCTTATTGCTTCGAATGCTTCCTACTCCTCACGTGATTCGCACTGCCTCTGTGATCCCCCTATATTTCAATCAATCAATCAATCAATAGAACTTCATGACAAGAATAATGACCTTTGACGAAGCGGTGATCGTAAAAAAGGAAAATTGCACTTTGTAAACTCCAAAGTGTGTCTGGCGAAAGCCTGAGGCTATTCGACTGACTTTGCCATCTCTTTTGCTTTCACAAAGACGTTTGGACTGTACCTATTCCAAAAACTTTTTATGATAAACAATCATTGTCCTACAGACTACCTTCTTTATTAAACTTTTTAAACCGCGCAGATTTCGATCCTTCCTCTAAACAAAACTATCAGATTAAACACTTTGCCCAACTGATACAATTTCCTCAATGATACATCTCTCAGAATTTATGCCCATTCTTTCCTTTTCATTATTGCTTTTCACGTTCATGCCACTTCATAACCATAAATTTGAACTATTCTCTTTTTATCTTATCACTGTTTTCGTAAACTTGTATTACTTTTTGTGATGTTATACCTATAATGTTTATTTCATATTTGTTGTCTGTCATTCCTGCTGCTTTGTCAACTTGTAAACGGGGTCAGTACCTTGTCAAGCTCTTGAGCTTTTAGTCGTGAACTCCACCTGATCAAAAGGAAATAGATTGATTGATTGATTGATTGATTGATTGCTTGGTGTTTTTACGAGTGACGCCATAGTGGAGGGCTGCAGGAATGTCGACCGCCTAGTGTTCCTTAACGCGCACCGACATGGCACATTACTCTAGCATGTCGCCTCCATCGAAATGTGACTGCTACGGCAGACATCGAACCCGCGACCTTCTCGTCACCAGCCGAGCACCCTAGCCGCTACACCACAGTGGCGGGCTGACCAAGAAGCGATGTCGAGTGCCAACGTCATGAATTTTGGTGATCTGCGACGTCGTGATGACGTCGCAGGGGGACGTGCGTTTGGATGCGAGCTCATGGCTCGTATGTGTTTTAAGCAAGGTGTGGTCGCTAATTGTCCCGTCGTACCTTGCAGGACGCGTGGATGGGAGTGAAAGCATGTAGTCGCTTAAGGCTTTTCACCGTAAATCAGAGAGACTTCCAGTGCCCGAAAACAATGACCAGTTTTTTTTTTTTTTAACGGATGACGCTGACTTCAAGGGCGCCGTGAAGACGCGAAAGCGCTGTTTCTTCATATCACCAACAAAGCGTATACTACGTATCTATATATTTATATATATAAGTGGTTATAACAGAAGAAATGAAAAGTGCCGACCCGTAACTGTCTCTCCTTACAAGGACACCTCAACAGGTCAGCACAGGAAAGAGGTATGGTGAATAAAAGATATAGGGAGGGAAAGATTGGAACAGGGAAAAGAAAAAGAGAGGCGAGGGTCATTCGATCTGCTTCCCGCAACGGACTCGCAAAAGCCCCCACGCGCCATGCGCAGCTGACTAGGAAAGCTCGCAAGGGCCGGAGAGGTCTATGTAAAAACCGTATATTACGTTGAACAGCTATATTGCGAATGCGGAAGCCACCATGTGGACGAAAATGCTCTATTTCCCTACTTTGTACAAAATGTGTAACAACACATCTGCTTCATTCCATCCATCGAATTATTTAGTCACGTGATATACACGAACTTCTAAAGACCTCCTGTATATATACTCTTCGCAAAAACATTGGTGTTTTCTTGAAATAAGCATGAAACATGTAGCACTTTTCCGTGTTTCGTCACTGTCAAAAGTGAATTTTAAAGCAAAAACGCCTGAACTGTTTGAGTCACGAATGACAGGCGTCTTTAGATATAGACAAAGGTGTTGCTTAGTAAAGGCCCGAAATGGTAACTTTCTGTGAAACATTTTGATCGGCCGAGTTTTAATTCCGTGGATGAGTGCTATGAGCCTCCATTCATAACGCGGCTGTGACATGTGCGCCACCAGGATCCGTAAAAGGGAACCAGGCTCCGTAAAAGGACTTCAGCCCTGAACTAAGAAATGTGGTTCTCGCTGATGCGGCGCATAATGTAAAAGTTCACGGCCATGATACATCACAACGCAGCTGCCATGACAGTATACAGGGCACTATATATATCACAATCACATTATATAACACAATCGCACTGCGTGGCTTGATGTTCGGTAGCAACTGTGGAATAAATCATTTCTGAAAACGCGCAGCATCCATTTCTGAGTGGTAATCACCAGCGCCCTTCTTGGCACGAAAAACTGGGACGGCTCCATCAACAAGTCCTTCCTCACTGTTAGCATGCAAAACAATTAGGCGTCCTCCTTTACCACTCGGCGCACGGATACCTGTTGAGGGGCCTTGACGAAATGCGCCTCGCCGGTACATCACTTTGATGTGTGTCCATAAGGTCTCCTGAGTGTGACCAGTATTTACCCAGGTATAATCGAGGTAGTATATGAGCCTGTAAAAGAGAAATCAGTGTTATCATTAAGAGCGTACTTTTACTGGCATCCGCCCATTAATGAACCAGCGGCCAAGGTGATTCAAGGTTTTGTCTATGTTACAGCGCGATAAATTCACTGACAAAACCCACGTGAATACATATAACAAAGATGAGCTGGCGAAAAAAATCCCCTGAAAAAGAATGAAGCGAATAAGTACAAAATATGTTTCACGTTGCTTATAAAATCTAATGCAACCACATCCTCAATTGCGTGCACTGCATATTCGCTGAATAAAGTTAGCTATTCTTTTCTTCAAGCCATCTAGATTCCTTGCTTCTACGCGAAAAAAAAAGCAGGAAATCTGCCCAAACAATGCGACGGGAAACTCTGCAATAGCGAAACACTCAGTTACATCTTCGGCACAGATCATCGCATCCTCGGCTAATACTATTATACGCCGTACAAGTGCATGCACGACCAGCCACCTTATTTTACTAGGGAATTTCGCCGCGACTTGAGTTAGGACAAGGTAAGGGTTTCGATCACTCGTGTCAACAGTCCACATTTGGCGATCACTGATCCAAAGCATACCTCTCGTTTCCTCTCACCAGTATGTAGGCACACACGCATGCTCACCATTCGCGTGTACACTTTTACCAACAGGAAAGTTAGCAGAAATTAAATGAACGCAAGAACTTACCACTGCTGCCTCCGCATTTTTCGGGTTCTTCGGAAGTACTTTCGACGCCAAGTAACGATCTCGTCTTTTTCGAGCAATGCGGAATTCCCCGTTTTTTTTTCTCTTTCGGAAGACGAACTCCAAGTCGTTCAGCATTCGTTGCATCGTGCGAGTGCTGATCGTCGGCATGTCCGTTTCGGGGTCACTGATCATATCGTTGCGTAGCTCCTCGACCGTAGGCAGTTCATTGCGCATGAAATAGCTGTGAAATTTGCGCCGCAATGCAGCCAACGCAAACGTGTCGTGGCGCAGCAGCCTCGTCTTGGCAGTCAGTCATATGCTTCCCAGCTTCGCCCGAGACCGAGAAATCCAGCTTCTTACGCTTTGGAGAGGAAAGTGGGGCCCGCAGAGCTTCAGCCTTGAGTCGTGTCACCGTTCGCAGACTCACTCCGGTGAGCTCGGCGACAGTCTGGCACACAGAATTCGTCGACAGCTCAGGCTAACGGCGCTTTACTCCTGCGTAGATATTGAAAATAACCTGCTTGCTCTGCTTCGAGATTCACTTCTTGTCACACTTAGAGTATAGCCACCTCGGAGACCGGAATGGCGAGTTTGCGGCCGCACAGGGTTCTGCCGGCACCGGAGACGCCATGTTTACTGCTACAGCAAGCAGCAGGCGCGCGGAAAACGTGGTGCCATCCAAGAAACAAAAAAGGAAAAAAATAAGGCGCACGATAACATTTTTTTCCTTCCTTGTTTTTTTCACACTTGTTCTATATTTCTAATAAAAAATCTTTATTTATTCGGACCAGGTAACTCTTAAAATCAGAAAATAAAATAGGTACTATTTCCTGGCGCGCGCGCATGCAGGCGGTGTGGCTCTGTAGCTTCCACAGTGCTGTCAAGAAAAGCTGTCGCCGAGGATAACGGCACATTGATGTAAAAACGTTTGCGCCTCTTCTATTGTTTTTTTGGCAGCTATAGCACCATTAACGTGGGTGAACCCTGCGATATATCTTGGTGGAACATCTCCATTTCTCCGACGAACGTATGCAGTGTGATTGACGATTGAAGAAACGCTTGTGGTAGCTGTAGTAGTTAGCGGTAAACTTCAACAATATAATGTGGTGTGACCACAGTATCTTTTCTACAAACATGGCTTCAAATGCCTACCAAATGGCCACATTTATTTTTTTGCTAGCGCAGTTGTCGTTCAAAAGTTTACCACGCAGCAACTAAGTATTCTTTGAGGATCTTGCAACGTTCGCTTCAAGGCCACCTACATTGAATTTAATCTTAATTCAAGTCGAATCAGTATATGCAGCCACAATGAGTAGTAGTAGTAGTAGTAGCAGCAGCAGCAGCAGCAGCAGCAGCAGTAGTAGTAGTAGTAGTAGTAGTAGTAGTAGTAGTAGTAGTAGTAGTAGTAGTAGTAGTAGCAAAAACTTTATTATGTACATAATCCCGACAGGCTAGAACTCCAGTGCCCCGAGGAATACACAGGGTGAAGAGCGAAGTCTGTCCGGCAGGGTAATGCCCCTATTCCAAGGCGCCGCTGGCACGAGCCATCCGTTCAGATCTGTGGATCAGTCGCAGCTGATCCACCAGGACTGGGCTAGACAGCAGCACCTCCCGTTCCTCCCATGTTCCATCGGTGTCGTGTTCTTCGTCGTGCTCTGCACACTACCACGTGATGTGAAAGAGTGTTGGGGCGGCTCCACACCACGGGCATATATCTCTGTACGCCGTGGGGTAGATCAAGTGAAGAGTATGCAGATTTATGTAAGTGTTAGTCTGTTTTCCTCTTAGCGCTGTTGCCTCCGCAGCGCTGAACTTGCTATAAGGACGTGGATACAACTACCTAATTTCCCTGTAGTACTTCAGAATAGTTGTGAAACAAAGGTCGAGGGGTGTAGGGTCATCAATTGCATTGTCTTGAGTGGGTCGGCGATGTGAAGCCTCGAGCCGCCTTGTCCGTGTGCAGGTTCCCTGTCACACCCTCGTGCCCCGGTGCCCAAGTCACTGTCTGTACGTATTTCACTGTGGAGTCCCATCCTGTCCCAACCAATCAATATACGGAGCGCCTGTGCTCCAATCTTGCCCTTTACATAGTTTCTGCAAGCTTTTTGCTAATCTGTAATTATTGTTAATGGAGCATTTCGCATCCATCTCTCTTTTATTGCGAGTGCTATGGCAACCTCTTCTGCGTGTGTTGTCGACGCCTGATCTATTGAAGTGCAGGCTGTAATTTTCCCTCTACGATGGGTGACTACACACAGATCTCTTTGCATTGGTTTGATAAGGCGCGGTGTCAGTGAATTTGACCGAGACCAAAAATCTTGTCATTTTGTCAATGTAGTCAGCCCTTGCCTTTCTTCTACCAGCATGCAGAGTAGGATCCATGATGCTTGGTATTGGCAATACGGTGAATACGGTGTACCATTCTTTAAGTTCACTTGGTACTTCTTTAGTTTCTTGGTATACGCAGGCAACTTGGCAACCTGCAGTTTTTCGTCACCCCGACTTAGAAAACAAACCTCACCCTTTTCACTCCCTCGAGCACGCCCATTAGTAACGCCAACCATGCGTTAAACAAAAGAAAACTTTCGCCGTTTTCTTCGTTTTTTGCTGCATTTTTGTGAATTTAAATTACTCATAAGCATATATACTGGCTCTCGCTAGGTCTTCTTGTACGCCACTTGCATGTGATGACTCTGATGAGACTTGCCTGCCGATTTCCCATGGGCAGGTGTTTATGAACAACCCGGAAGCCATGGCAGCCTTTAGCACGACAAAATGTCATAAGCAAAACAACATGACGCAGAACTGACATCAAATGACATCATTTTATTGCATCACACAGATTATGTTGAGAAAGAAAACAGAGCAGAACGATTAGTGCCGTAAACAGAACGCGCGCAAACCACCACGGCGCGTTGTAAACCAAACACTCTCATTTAACTCAAAATAAAGGCAACAAATGTTCATGCTGTAAATGACAGGTGGATCATGCACATGCAGGGGCCAATTGTGACACCTCACGAACACAGCACACTCACTTAACCGAATATAAGAGTAACTTTCATGCTCAATAAAGTTAAAGAAGAAGCACTGAAGCACTGTAAACTGAGATATCGCACATGAAAAAAAAAGCTTCTGATAGCCCACGGCCTGTTGTGTCACGTTTCCCTTTTCAAACTGATAGACATTAAAAAAAACTTCAAATAAAAGATATCTTGTTTCACGGGATCAAACACATTTCGTTGTTTCACTCAAACGGCTGAAGATTAAGCGGTTTCACTGAGTGGGTTAGATAAATCCCACAGGTTCATGTCGAGCGAGTTACTCTTTGTTCTCGTTATACAACCACTTTAGGCGCAAAAAACGCACGTGCCACTGCAGAAGAGAGCCAGACAAAGCACCATTGGCAATCACTTTGATTTCCAGAAAACACGTGTACACATGTATCATCAACCTGCGCCTGCGCGACAGACGTCCTGTTGAGGGTCAATAGCTGTATACGATAGCGGACGCTTAATAAACTTTTTCAATGGAATTTATGCTATATCACTTACGTATCACCAGCCATGGTGGTTTACTCTTTATGGTGTTTTCGTTATAATAATAATAATAATAATAATAATAATAATAATAATAATAATAATAATAATAATAATAATAATAATAATAATAATAATAATAATAATAATAATAATAATAATAATAATTGAAGTATCATAGTAGTAGTAGTAGCAGTATACCAGTAGTAGTATAAGTATTAGTAGTAGTACTGGCAGTAATATTACCGTAAAAGCTCTTTAATTCGAACTTCAAGGGGACAATCAGACTGTACGAATTCAGTGAAGCTCGAATTAGATGGCGGGCACTAGAACGAAAGGATATATGGCGCCGCCCTGCGCAGACAGAACACAAAGAAGTCACCTCTGGACTCGTTATAGTGAATTAAGCACTACCACACGTTTGCGATAGGTGATCCATCACATTCATGAAGCTCTAACAGCGAACACAATTAACTGAACAGCCGCCGATACGCCAGAAACACGCACCGACATGCATTCGTGGGAGTAGCACGACCAGGAATTTGGGGACAGTAGCACGACCAGGAATTTGGGGACATGCAAACGAAGCACCATCTCTTGTCAGCCACCCTCAGCGGTGGCTATCCATAACTGATTGCGAAAAAGGCGAAAAAAAATTATACCTGACAAAGAAAGCTAGCTATAAAAAATGACTCCCGGTTTTATAGCGCAGAGAAATATTTGAACATTCCGGCAAAATCAGTGTCGCAATACAAACCACGTGGCTTACAATGCACTTTCCTGGTTACGCATTGTAATACTTGCGCATACACTCCTCTGTTGGACCAATGTATCATTTCGGGCCGCAGCCGTAGCCAATTGACACGAGAACTTATTGACGCGAACTCTATCGAAAAATGTGCGAAGCTTTGCGTGAGTACGCCATCCGTAGCCTTATCTGAAAAATAGCTCAATTTTCTTCGGCATGGGCAGTGACGTACCGATACAGAAGCGTTATTTTGACAATCTGCTTGAAGCTACATTTTCTGTCACGTGTGCCGCGCGACACGCTTAAAGTTTTCGTAATGTGTGCGGTACACGTTTTACACCAGGTGAGCTATATTATGTGCTGTAGGGCCATGTAATCAACTAAAGTTTGAAGTTTAGCGCTTATCCTATCATCCGTGTTTCCCTTCTTCGCTGGATTCTTTTTACTGACGCTCAAACAGAGCTGCGCTATAACCACGCAATTTCATCTTACACCAACTCACCAAGTCTGCAGCACTTGTCCCAGTTCAAATTAATCGTTGTGGATACCGACGCGTTCGAATTATCAGGAGATTTCCTTTACGTGAGCTTCAAGTTCTAATTGAAGTTAAAATTAACGAACTTTTACTTAATAATAATAATAATAATAATAATAATAATAATAATAATAATAATAATAATAATAATAATAATAAAAGAAGAAGAAGAAGAACTTTCAAAAATAGTTTAGGCTTCGGTGCCTCCGGCTAGAGATACTGCCACAAGATTAGCCTTTATGGCGTGTGTAATTTCGTTATAACTACTCAACGAGTACCATTTTATTCTGGTATGTAAAATTTTTCCTTATTAAAATGAGGTAAAATCCAACTGATCTCTTCAAAATTGTTCCCATACGGTTAACAGAGTAGTCTCGAACAGAATATGAATAGCTTAATACTTATAGTGTAAATTTATTGCATTACCTATTACTACTATTTCATTTCTTTAATTTTAAATCACCTACCATTCCTAAACCAACCTTTAAAGTTCTCAACTTCGCAATTCTGGCCAATCCACTAAGAGCGGGTAAGTGTCATAGATGAAAGGAAAAACAAACAAATAAATAAGCATGTCTGGTGTTTTACGTGCCAAAATCTCGACAGGATTACTCAAGTGACACACCGTTGTGAAAGGCTCCGGAAATTTCGACCATCTGGTGTTGCTTAGCGCGCACAGACATCTGACAGAACAATTTACGCCGGGATTTCACCCACGACCCTCGTGTAAGCCACCGAGCACAGTAGCCACAGTTACCCTGTGGCTACTGAAGCGCATTGAAGCTGTTCTTATTCGAGGCGTTCATGCACTGTATTCGTGGCAACGCAAGTGGGCATCTTAAACGGGTATGCAGCGCAGAAGTAGGGTAACTGGCATTTCTCAAGGCTGGCCCGCTAAAAAATGAAGCAACAACAAGTACAGCCAACGAGAATGTGCCGCAAAATCTCGTCAAGCCTACCTGAAAAAGAATCATCATCGTATACGCATATATGTAAAAGTGATCGGGCAGATCTTATGCGAGACACAAGTTCCACTGAAAAAGGACGAAGGCGCCAGTTCGCGAATTTACTGAGGAGAAGCCTTCTCAAGGTGGTGTTTATTCGCATTAACTTGTAATTTGTCATATAAAATATTGCACCCTTGGGAGCCTCCTCACTAGGTCAGTGTCACCGGAATCTCAGTATCACAGTAGAAAATGCAAAAAACGCGCAAATAAATCTGTCTAGTGTTTCCACTCGACGTGCGGCCGAGCGTTGCAGGTGCTGGAGAGGGTGAAGCGAGAGAAAAGTGTGTTGCGAGCGGATGGAGGGGCCGGCAGCTGCTGCGGGTGAGGAACAAAGTAAGGTCAACACATAGCTGTGACTTGACCTACTTGGCACCACTCCAACACTTGCAGCGAGGAGATTTGCACGGACGTACGGGACAGCGTTACACAGGCTTGTGAAAGAGCTGCTTTGCATCTTAAAGGGACCCTGCGACACTATTTGAGCATGTATTTTTCATTGGTTCTTCAGGTGCTCTGAAACGCGCCGACATCGTTGCGCAAATGACAACGACGAAATCGACACTGTTATAGTTTTGATTCACGGGAGATCTCCTAGGAGACAAGACAAGACAAGACAAACTACCTTGGTTTCAGACTGCAGCGACACACATCGGCTATTTTTCTTATGGGAAGTGACGTAATGTCATGTGACGTGACGACAAACACCGTTCACTTTTGATTGGCTGGACGCGAGAAAGAGAGAGCGATATTCATATGGTGGTAGCTAGGCCATACGAGTGAATGCTGAAAACACCAAAAACCTTTTTTATACTTTCTCAGAAAGAAATCATTCCTGTTTCGAAATGATGTATTTTGCAAACAACGAACACAACACAGCCTGCGAACGAAGCTATGGTACGCCAGCAAGCAACTAAACATGGAAAGGCATGCCGCGTTTTTATCGGGCCAACAATGCGATCGGTGGTGGGCGCCGGCGTTGACGTAGGACTAGCCTTGCATGCAAGCTGAGAAATAACCGTGCCCTAAGTGTATGTGTGTATTTTACACACTGTGACCGTGGGAGCGTCTTCTAAGGGTCCGCTCGATTCACGTCGTTCATAGTAACCATGCCAACGACGCTGTCAAAAAGAGCAGTAGTGAGGTATTGTGTGAAGACCACCATGAGGTGACATTTCCGGAATGTCTTTATGAGACGCGCACTGTGACTGGAAGCGGTCTTTGACGTCAGCAGGTGAGTGAAATGCGAAAGAGAAGGCTTCTCCTCGTCGTCTGCTCAAGTTTCGAACTTTGAGTACTCATAACTTCACCGTCCGTGCACCAATTTCCATCATTCTTGTTGCATTCATCTCAGTAACCATCGCTACGCGTGTTCCAATGCTAAATAGGGCTGTTCAAAAAGTGTCACAGGGCCCCTTTAAAAAAGGAAGCATGAAGTTGCATAAAGATGAAACCAAATGTCTTAACAGTTATCTTTCACGTAGACCACCATGCGTGCCAAAGTGACGGGATCCAACAGGTTCAGTTAATCACCCCTCGCTGCCGCCGCCAAGGACGTCCCACGCAATGAACGAGTCTTGGTCGTTGCAGCTGTAGCGACGTTCGAAGCGAGTCCAAGGGTTGTCTCCGGCGTTGGCGAGCCTCACCGTATCGCGAAACTCTTCCTCCTTGAGAATGTCCGCCAGATATTGCGGCATGTTTGTGATTATGCCGTCCACATTTTTCCTGCGACACACAGAAACGGAGCAAATGGAACAACTTCTGACTGGAGCAACTCGGGTTGTCGCCTATGGGTGTGTGACGACGCCAGCAGCTCAATCATAGTAACGCAACGCTTGCTATTTCGACAGTTATTAAAAAAATTGACAGCGTATCACCGTGCTTCGCTGCAAAGGACGTCGAAAGACAACAGTCTGGTGGCGCTACATGAGATATGGCGCCATCTGGCAGTAACGTGAAAAAACGATGGCTTTTTAGAACGCTGAGCCACTGTTAGGTCGCGGCACCGGGTCGTTTCAGTTAAAGTAACTGTATAGGGACCATGTACAGTTGCTCTAGTCCCATTTAAAGCACCTGAAATATTTTAGCGAAGCGTAGAAAACACCCGAATTTTCTCTCATTGCGTAGCATTGTCCGCGCGGCATAATAAACGCTTTGGTCTTTAGTATCACGTATCTATGCATCCTCTAAATAAAAAAAACACACCGCCTAACACTATGTATTGATTTTGAACCTAAAATCTGCCTAATATATTCTTTTTATTGACAATGTTCGCATGTTTGAACACAGCCACCAGATCAAGATGGGTGGGCGTTGACTAAGAGGATAAACTTTGGCTGCGAGGCTCTATCGTTGGACAGAAGACAACAAAGAGACATACAGAGAGAACTCGGGATGGCTTTAAGCTCTCCCGTAGTAGAGTACTTTGTGCTCTAAATCGTAACCCCCTTTTTTCTAACACAAAAGTACGAAGTACTCTAAATTGTTCCCCTTTTTTTTTTTGAAACGATATTTTTGCGTCTGAGTATCCCAAGAAAGACGGCAGTTTTTCAAAACTCACAGCGTTCTTTGTGCATTCACCCAAAACTACTCGAATCTGATAGGCATCTTCTTGTCCTTTGAAGTCGATTTAGTGATCCTTATGTCAAAGTTATTTCTGCTGCTAACGTATTTTTGCCCCACCTCCAAGATCGGAGGCATTGCAAGCCCTGTACCTCGTCTTGTTTTCTCGTAGCCTCCGTGATCGGTCCACCTTGGATCAAGTGACGCCGTCATGCGATGTCGTCACCATGTGACGCCCCGTTATATGACATCACGGTGAGGTCACAATGGCATCAAACATGCTGGATATCTACGTCGTCTTCACGTGATGACGATTTTTCGCACCCCTCGTATTGACGACGACGTTGGGCGCCTACGGTCAAGTGTTCGATGAGGCAACTGTAAGGCTTTTGTCTTAGTCTTATACCTCTAGCTGTCATTGCACACGAGGGGGGGGGGGCAACTTAGGTGCGCCGTGACGGAGAGCACTTCGCCGTTAGGATCATTACCGCGCTGTAACACGATGAACGTCTAGTGCAAAGTGCACTTGCCAGCGAGTGCGTCATCGAAACTCACTTCGCCGTGACGGAGTGTGAAGCCTCGGTAGCAGAGAATTGAGAATAATTTCGTTATTACCCAAAGCTGAGTTGATACCATTTCAAATTCTCACATCAGTTATTAGGAATATTCTTATGTATTTAACCATACTATACCACAACAAACTAATTTTCAATATCACTCCGTTTACAGCCATGACCACCAGGGGAGCACACAGCGCAAGGAGTGTAGGGAGCTATAGTGAACTAAAATATGATCATACTCTAGTTCACTATAGACCTTTTCACTAAAGGCATTCTGGGTGCCGCCATAGTCCTCTCTGGGCTGTTAGCGCGCGTGACCCACCAAAAAAATGCACTGCTGAGGCTGTAACTTTGGCTTTCGTACTTTCGTGCAACATACCGGAAAGGAGAAAATCCTCCTCTCCGTAAAAAAGATCCATAGTAGGGGTAGTAGGGAGCCTTAATGTGCACGCGTCTCCATGTTTTAGGGTGGTGTCAGCCTTCGACCCATTACTTGCCGCCACGCGCTAAAACACACTGTTGCCAGTCCCTGTTTCAATGGCAACAAGCGCCATGTTGGTTCTTGCGGCCAGGCGTTCTTGGTCCACCGCACTGCAACAGGTGCACGTTGGCGCGGGTGTGCAAGCTGCGGTATGAGCTGCGTTTGGCTACACCGTAGACGTAGCTTCCGCTACGACACCATTCTCGCACTAAGCGCACCTGCAAGAACTTTCAAGTGTAAATGCCAGCGTGCGGCGTGCCGCAATGCAAAACCATCTGGAGAATTTCCCGCTTCCAAACTTCCTCTAGCCAACGGAAACGCTGGATTACACAAGTGAAGTGAGACTGCTTGTAGCCGACTACTTCTGACCGTGTATGTTACCCTATACCTTCCTTGGCATTATTGTCTGTTAGACCTTATTCATCATCATCATCATCATCATCAGCCTGACTACGTCCACTGCAGGACAAAGGCCTCTCCCATGTTCCGCCAGTTAACCCGGTCCTGTGCTTGCTGCTGCCAGTTTATACCCGCAAACTTCTTAATCTCATCTGCCCACCTAACCTTCTGTCTCCCCCTAACCCGCTTCCCTTCTCTGGGAATCGAGTCAGTTACCCTTAATGACCAGCGGTTATCCTGTCGACGCGCTACATGCCCTGCCCATGTCCATTTCTTCTTCTTGATTTCAGCTATGATATCCTTAACCCCCGTTCGTTCCCTAATCCACTCTGCTCTCTTCTTGCCTTTTAAGGTTACACCTACCATTTTTCTTTCTATTGCTCGCTGCGTCGTCCTCAATTTAAGCTGAGCCCTCTTTGTAAGTCTCCAGGTTTCTGCTCCGTAGCTAAGTACCGGCAAGATACAGCTGTTATACACCTTCCTCTTGAGGGATAGTGGCAATCTACCTGTCATAATTTGAGAGTGCTTGCCGAATGTGCTCCACCCCATTCTTATTCTTCTAGTTACTTCAATCTCGTGGTTCGGCTCTGCGGTTATTACCTGCCCTAAGTAGACATAGTCTTTTACAACTTCAAGTGCACTATTACCTATCTCGAAGCGCTGCTCCTTGCCGAGGTTGTTGTACATTACTTTCGTTTTCTGCAAATTAATTTTAAGACCCACCTTTCTGCTCTCCTTGTCTAACTCCGTAATCATGAGTTGCAATTCGTCTCCCGAGTTACTCAGCAATGCAATGTCATCGGCGAAGCGCAGGTTACTAAGGTATTCTCCATTGACTCTTATCCCTAACTGTTCCCATTCTAGGCTTCTGAAAACCTCCTGTAAGCACGCGGTGAATAGCATTGGGGAAATTGTGTCCCCCTGCCTTACACCCTTCTTGATTGGTATTCTGTTGCTTTCTTTATGAAGCACTACGGTAGCAGTTGATCCCCTGTAGATTTCTTCCACAATGTTCATATATACTTCATCTACGCCCTGATTCCACAGTGTTTGCATGACGGCTGATATTTCTACTGAATCAAACGCCTTCTCGTAATCTATGAAGGCTATGTATAGTGGTTGGTTATACTCTGAGCATTTCTCTATTACCTGATTGATAGTATGAATGTGGTCAATTGTTGAGTAGCCTGTTCGAAATCCTGCTTGTTCCTTTGGTTGATTGAATTCTAATGTTTTCTTTACTCTGTTAGCAATTACCTTTGTAAATAGCTTGTATACTACAGAGAGCAAGCTGATCGGCCTGTAATTCTTCAAGTCCTTGTCATCTCCTTTCTTATGTATTAAGATGATGTTAGCGTTCTTCCAAGACTCTGGTACTCTTCCCGTCAGGAAACACCTCGTAAACAGGGTGGCTAGTTTTTCTAACAAAATCTGTCTTCCATCTTTCAGCAGATCTTATGTTACCTGATCCTCACAAGCAGCTTTGCCTCTTTGCATGCTCTCCAAAGCTTTTCTGACTTCTTCTATCATTAATGGTGGGGTGTATTCTGGGTTACTGCTAGTTCTTATAGTATTAAGGTCGTGGTTGTCTCGGCTACTGTACAGATCTCTGTAAAACTCCTCCGCTATTTTAACTATCCTATCCATATTGGTAGTTATTTTGCCTTCTTTGTCCCTTAGTGCATACATCCGACTTTTGCCTATCCCAAGTTTCCTCTTCAATGCTTTGACACTTCCTCCGTTTTTCAGAGCTTGTTCAATTCTCTCCATGTTATACCTTCTTACATCGCATACCTTACGTCTATTAATCAACTTCGAAAGCTCTGCCAGTTCTATTTTGTCGGTTGTACTTGACACTTTCATGATTTGACGCTTCTTAATTAGGTTCTTCGTTTCCTGAGAAAGCTTGTCAGTGTCCTGTCTAACTACCCTGCCTCCAACTTCCACTGCACACTCCGTAATGATACTCGTCAGATTATCATTCATTGTATCTACGCTAAGGTTGGTTTCCTCACTAAGAGCCGAGTACCTGTTCTGCAGCGACACTCTGAATTCCTGTACTTTCCCTCTCAGTGCTAGCTGATTGATTGGCTTCTTGCGTATCAGTTTCTGTCGTTTATTCTTCAAGTCTAGGCGAATTCGAGACCGTACCATTCTATGGTCACTGCATCGTACCTTGCCAATCACTTCCACATCCTGCACGATTCCAGAGTGTGCACTCATTATAAAGTCTATTTCGTTCTTATTTTCGCCATTAGGGCTCCTCCATGTCCACTTGCGGTTTTCTCGTTTTCGGTAGAAGGTATTCAAAATCCGTAAATTATTGCGTTCTGCGAATTCTACTAGTAGCTCTCCTCTGGCGTTTCTAGTACCGATGCCATAATCTCCTACTGCCTGGTCTCCAGCCTGCTTCTTCCCTACTTTTGCATTAAAGTCGCCCATCACTATAGTATACTGTGTTTTTACCTTACTTATTGCCGATTCCACGTCTTCATAGAAGCTTTCAACTGAAGCGTCATCATGGCTGGATGTAGGCGCGTAAGCCTGTACTACCTTCATCTTGTATCTTTTATTCAGTTTAATTACGATACCTACCACCCTTTCATTAATGCTATAGTATTCCTCTATGTTGCCAGCTATGTTTCTGTGAATTAGGAACCCCACTCCCAGTTCTCTTCTGTCTGCCAGGCCCCTGTAGCAAAGGACGTGCCCATTCTGTAGCACCGTATAGGCCTCATCTGTCCTCCTAACCTCACTGAGCCCTATTATATCCCATTTAACACCCTCTAGCTCCTCGAATAGTACAGCTAGACTTCCCTCACTAGATAAGGTTCTAGCGTTAAACGTTGACAAGTTCAGGTTCCAATGGCGAACTTATTAATATTGTGTAAACACGAAAAGCGAGCCTTCAAGTATACACTTGTTTCCCTTCTCTCTCTCTCTCAATATATATATATATATATATATATATATATATATATATATATATATATATATATATATATATATATATATATATATACTACCCCTTTCTCGTTGAAACGAACACTGCCTTCAATGTAAATGAGTGACTACTCAGAACAAACATGGCGGCCCGTCAAGTACGGCGGCCGTTTTGGCCAGTTGTAAGCAACCATGATCGAAGTTGTCGCCACCATAAAAAACACGGATACGCGCCCACATGAAGGCTCCCTAAAGGAGTGCCATGGCCACAGCCATCACATATGCACGTAAAATTTATCCTGAAGGCTGCTTACAGCTGTAATACACTATTCCTTAAGAGGTCTTGCCTCAAATAACCAGTATCTGTTGGCTACTTATGTACCCATCGCCTTTACCACTGTTACCCAAGTGAAATTCTTTTTCTCGTGTAGCCACACGGAGGCATTCTGGGGGTGTACTTAAAGCGACATTAATTTTGCCATTTTAAGGATATTAAAACCAAAGTGATTATTTTTTTACGCAATATGACACCACAAGAAAGACAACAGCACATCATACTCTCAGCTGCCAGAATTTATTTCGTCCCTTCACTTTGTCATTCAGACTCGTACCAGAAGGGCACGCGTAGTGTTCACCAAAAGCGTAGCCAGAATTTTTTGGAGGGGGGGGGACACCTCTATAATTTCGGAGATGGCACTCCTTGGAAGTTGTCATTTTAGATGCGAAGTGTCTTAGGGTTGAGCTCAATCCGGTGTGCAGCGTGACCACACTTACCGCGCATGCGCACCCCTCTTGCTCTCGGTCGTCTCCTACGCTCTCACCTCCTTTCCGAGTCGCTGGCAAAAGCAACGAAATGCCTCCTCAGCAGTGCCCAGTCCACACCTCCACTGCCCATGTCCACTCCCTCCCCCTCTCTCCCCTCTTCTACGCTCCCCGTCCTACCCTCCCCGTGAAAACGCGTTCCAACTTGAACATTTCCGCGAGAAAGTAGGCGTCTGCGTTGTTCGTAGCCGTTGATCGTCGGGCCCCTATAGCGTGAGCGCGAGGAGGTGAGAAGACAATCTCCTCAAGTGAGCGGCGCGAATCTCTCGTGCAGTTTCGCACCACGTCGTGGTCTCCTTGGGCGGAAGAGGGTGCAATTCTTTTGCGCTCCATAATGAAACAAAATTTCGGTGAGGGGGATGGCCTGGTGTACACCACGCACCGTTAAACACCACCTCTTGAACATCTCAGCGCACACACGACAGCGCATTCAGAAATTAAATTCAGTGTCATACAACAATAAGGAAGGAACACTTATGAACACCTCCGCCTGGAAAACACCATAGGCTTTAAGGGTTCAGAGTGCATTAGTGCACACTGAACCCGATGGTTCACTTTTGGGGTAGCCTTAACGAAGAAACGGTCGTGTTGAAGAATGATCTGTGTGACAATAACAAAATGCCGAAGACAGCAAAAACCTAGCGCGTACGCGAGTAGAATCGTGGGACGGAGAAAGGGATGTAGATAATAAAAAATCTATCTTTGGTCTTATGTCCCAAAACTACGATGTGATTATGAGAGACGCCGTAGAGAAGGGCTCCGGAAATTTTGAACATATGGTTTTCTTTAGCGCGCATCTACTCGACGGACGGCTCTGTGGAAATCGCTTCTGCGGCCAATGGTTCCGCTAGCCGTCCGGCTGCGAAGCGCGTTCAGACGGCGGACAAGGCGAGTACACGAACGCGGCGGACGAAAAACCACGACGGCATCATCTGAAGTGAGAACTGCCCGATTCGAATCTTCAAGCGCTTCGTCGTGCATTGCGTGGCATCTTACTCCCAAACTGACTCTTGTAGATGCTTTAGATTTGGGTGCAAGAGCTTCGACGGCGACGCATTCATGACCTTTGCGACATTTTCGAGATCCATAGGCGCTTTCTCTGAGCTGTAGACAATGGGAGTGCCTCTTTCGACGGAGCATGACCTCGGAGACTTGCGGTAGCTTGAGTGCTGGGAAGGATAAGAGGCTATATATAGCCTTTTATAGCGTACTAATGTTTGCTTGTTTAACCGCGATAGCGTCAAATAGCTCGTCCTGCAGAAATAGCGGCGTCGTCATGGTTGGTTGAGAACGAAAAATCATCATTTCGGGCATGACCCAAAAATTATGAAAGATGCAAATAAAAGAATCCCAACTCCAAGTCAGAGTGGGGATAGAACTCGGATATTTGCAGGGCAAACAGGTGTTATACCACGCAGCCATGCACCTGCTTGATTATACAGTTGAAATAACTTCCTCGGCTTGAACATGCAGTGAAAATCACCTTCATGATTTACAGAGACACGCGTCGCATACACAGGCTTCACAATACAACGTATAGTATGCAGTAATATTACGTACCAGTTCAAGCGATCGGGCATCAGAACATGTGATCATTATGACTACCTCGTAATGTAAGGCCGGCCACCAATTGCAAAAGGTACACGCATTAATTGGCGTATTGCCTTGAGACGACGTAGCGTGTCAAGTTCGAAAAGACTTGACGCGCATAACTGCCCGTCGTTTGAAAAGGTATCTGTCAAGAAAACTTTGGCCTCGCGTTTTTCTGGTGCAATGTGTTGCTGGGGGCCTGTTAGTAATGACACAACCCATCTTTTGCTGCAGCGTGTAATAGATAATAATTTACAGGCCCATTATTATCGACCAGTTTCAGTTTCGATTTGAGAGATCTTCAAATGCCGGGTGCAACTGTCGCCACCTAGCATGGGCAGCTCTTCAGCACGTCAGCACGCAGAACTGTGACACACTTACGCACGGTCTGCATCAAGAATGAGTTTTGAATAGGAAACGGGACTGGAGTGTCGTCAAGCAGAAAAATTTCAAAGCGTGCGCCACAGCAACCAACCATCGAAAAGTGTAGACTGCGGGCACAAACGCGGCAAAAGAAAAACACAACTTGTAGCGTGGTGGCGGGAGAGAAGTAGGAGGTTCTCAAAAGGTCTTCTTCGAGGGTGTCAATGGCACGATGGAGTCGAGGGCTCACGCAAGCTTCAACATAATTTAAAATACCTTGAAAGCTATATTGGCTGTTGATATTTTGTGGATATTATACGAATGTTCACAGGAATCCACCCCACAGGCTATCTCGGCCACCCCGCCGCGGTGGTCTAGCGACTAAGGTACTAAGTGTCGCTTGTGAAAAGCACTCATTTCCGCTAGTTTCAGCAGTCGCCCAAGAACGGAACGTTTCTCCGAGTGTTATTTTTTCATCTGTACTATCGAACGCAGCGGGGTCCACACGTGCTACCCTGGCTCGGAAGTTTGAACGAGCTACAACGATTTCCCAATGCACTCGCCCTTCTGTTCACCTACAGACATCGCCAATGCGAGCTGCGTCGTAGCTGTGAAGACCGAGTTGAAAAAGATGCGAAAAAGGAGATAAATTCGCACCTGAGTGACAGCCGGAGCTGATGTGGCATATCGATGGTCCAGAGGTAAGCTTTGTCGACGTAGCCGGATGGCACTCCTGGAGCGTCGCGGTTTTCGATGACGCTCTCCAGCCTGCTCGTCGATCGTAAGAAAGAGACGCAGTTCGTGATACCATCTCCTTGCCAGCGATGGCCTTGGATTCCGAGCTGCCGGTACATGTCCCCGATAGCGGCCAGTTCATCGTTGTTGCTGACGTCGAATCCTGCACGTCATCACTCAACGGGAAGTCTTTGTGCATGACTTGTAACGAAGCAAGTATGAAACAACAACGACACACTCAGTTAAATCATTACCTCTATAATGAAGAAAACTGAAATCACATGATCAACGATGCTCAGCTCGCACACCATCATCTTGTCCTGTATACATACTTTTTCTAGCTACCACTCCCTGGTTACGCTCGCACCCTCTTCCCCCTCCCCCCCCAAAAAAATGAAACCTCTTTACACCTCTAATTACTTTCGATCACCTTAGAGTGGCTAGAACGGAGCTCAATGATGTTGACTGCACTGTTAGTTTTGATTGGCCTACTGTTGGGTCCACCATTAAGGTAGCCTGGCTAAATCTTTCTCGGCAATCTGTCTTGGTAGCCAAGACTGGGCAACATTAATCAGTGGCGAATTTGGGTAATAAGAGGCAAAAACTAGGCGAACTTCCAGCAGACACACGATGAAGAAGGCACGACAAGAGCGCTAACTTACGGCTTACATTGCGCTGCTTTTCCGTCTTATAAGCATGAACCAATTCATCCAAGTCGCAACCACAGATAGGTGCTCGTCGTTCGACTAAATACGGCACGCCAACCGCCCTCAACGGTCAGCTTCACACAAACTCACACGCACAGCCCCTCTTCACTTTCACTTTATTTTCCTTAAAGACCTCGCAGGGAGGTATTACATAAGGGGTGGGCTTAACATAATAGTGGCTACATACAAAACAGTGGTTACATACATTCACAAGATAGTGGCTACGATGCACGTACAGGATAGTGGCTACAATACATTTATTGAGACCTCCTTATTCTCCTCATGGCAATGCATTAATATATATTTTGATGGGCGAGTTGGTAAGCATTCACATTTGATAATAAGGCGCGCGAAAATGAATAAAACTCGAACACAAGATCGGACATGCGATAGAGCACCAGTGCCGTGTTCTCTCTGATATTTGCATTTCTTGCGCCTTATAATCAATTACGAACTCCTCAATAGATGCTGTGCATTAGTATTGCTCGAGCTATGAAAATGCTTATCCTTCAATGTTTATTCCTACCTTGCGATGTATAGCTAGGAAATTCAAGCTGCATGCCCAGAGTAAGTCTCTGTCCGAGTCCTAAAGCAAAAGCGGCTATGATATATATATATATATATATGTATGTGTGTGTGTGTGTGTGTGCGTGCACGCATTAATCAACTCTTTATGCTATCGTGGTGAAGGAATGCAAGGCGTCTTCGTTACCTATCTTCTTGATCATTTCGGGTTCTTGGCGTTGAACGGTTCGTACGGCTCCTCGGAAAACTTCTTTGTCATTGACACTCGGCACGGACAGCAGCACGTTCATCGCCTTCCTGACAGAGACTGCAGGAAAATAATGGTATCGAGGAGTTATATCGTTATTACGTCGCAAATTACTTCTATATATATTAGGCTCCTTTATTTTTTCAAAGTACAAGGTTGTCGTGGCGCAAGAGACTAATGGCGTTTGTAAGAGCCGCCTTGATAGGCCTGCAGAATCACGTTGTAGTACATTCGTGACAGAATGCTATTGAACCAAAAGAAACAATGCAAGAGCATTAAGAAGAATTAGGAGAAACCTTGTAAAAAAGGCACAGCTTTGCCGCAAAGGCAAAGCAATGAACGCGAAAGCAACAAATTCGAAGGTCACACGCAGAATGAAAAGCAGATCGAAACGTGCCCCGCTTTTCTCACGCACAAATGATGCACGAACCGTGCTCCCAGGTACAGACGTACACGAATAAGCATCTCAATTGTTACTTCGCTGTCTGAAAAGTGCGCGCTTTTCGCAAACGGAGACACCAATGATAGCAGTGACCTTTGTGCGCCCGGTAACTACAACAGAATCGTTCCGGGAAAATCCCGATGCCTGCCAAAACGCACGATCCTTCCCTTCTCCCCACTGCGAGATAAGGGCGCGCGAGGAAGCGTCGCCCCCTCTCTCTAAGCGGGGCAAAGTACGCGTGGGAGATTAGAACGCGCGCCGCCAGGCGATTTGGCAACGCGCGCTCATCGAGCCCTCTTGCTGGAAATGCTGAAAACACGATAGTTCCCCCCGAGATGCCATTTAGAAGCGGTAAGTGGATATAAATAGCTTGCCGTTTGAATGGTGAACGACGTGCTCTTCGGTGGCTCAGTGGTTAACGTCTTGCACTTACGATTCAGAGGGTCCAAGTTCGATTTCTCGCACCGGAGGAGTCTTTTTATGTGTTTTTGTCGTGCACATTATATATATATATATATATATATATATATATATATATATATATATATATATATATATATATATATATATATATATATATATACGGTGAGTGACGGTGACGCCGACGTCAACGCCGACGCAGGCGGCAGAATCCAGCTGAGAGTGTGCATATAATTGCTATCACCATAATAATAAAACACGGCAATGAAAACAGTAGAAGTGTAGGGGATGAAACAAGCAGTTTACTAGTGGCTTGAAATATATTCAATTTTGGTGGGATTTAAATATAACAGAATAGCGTTCAACCACTTTGCCAAATATGTGACGCGTTCACCGAATAATGAGGCGGGATAAGCTCTAAAAATCGCTCAAGTCGGCATATAGGAATATTTACGGGGTGGGACGAGTAAAAGAACATCATTACATCCAATAGAAAACAAGATATGCCCTAAAATGAATCTTTATGACATTTCATTGATATTGGTATGTTAGACTAGACATTATTGATTAAAACAAACTGGCTGCTTTTCCATAAAAAGCCATTCATAAAGTCAATGTTAAACCCCTGGTTCCGTATCCTGGTAACTTCGCGAGAAAGAATTTCCCGTTTAACACTAAAGGCAAATGACATTTTCTGTCAGAGGGAAATCTCAATGCATAGAAACCTCTAAAACGGCAGTATTATCAACAGCAGTGCTCTATGTGCCTAGAAATGAAGCTAAATATGTCACACGACGTATGTCACGAGCGCGACACTTGCGAAATAATCCCGGTGACGTCAGAGCATCTAACTACATTTAATAACTAGTAATCGAACTTGCTGCAATAAAAAGAGTTTTCCGTGCATAAAGAGGCGTATTAAAATGCTGCCTGTCCGTTTCTGTTTGATTTTTAGAAAAAAAAACTGCCTGTAAAATGAGAAATGACGCGAGTGCTTCAAAAGTTACGTTATTGGCAGCTTAAGGCTGCATAGATGGCGCCGTCTAGCGGGGTCCTGTTGAACCAAGCAAGCTAAACCATGGCCTCCGAGATGACGGGCGCGCGAAGTGTTTCTCTTCGGTTGTCATAATTTCCCAGCTCCCCATGAAAATTACAGTGTACATGCTCAACCGTGCCGTGTAAGCGCCTCGCACGCCCGGCCACCCACCGAAAGAGGGCGCATTTATTGTGGATCGCTTTATTGTGAGGGCGAATTATTGCGGAAAAAGCGGAGCACACGGCATTCCAGCTTGCACATGCTTCTTTTTTGTTTTGCGTAGAAGCAGGGGTCACCGCCAGAATCTTCTGGCTTCACTGAAGGCAAGTATGATTGTGATAGCAATTATATGGACACTCTCGGCTGGATTTTGCCGCCGGCGTTCGTGTCGACGTCGCCATCGACGTGGGCGTCGCCTTCTCTCACCGTGTATGTATACGTGCCTATATATATGAAAATGCAAGAACGAAAAAATCCAGAAAAATATTTTGGCGCGCGGAATCGAACTTGGGTCCTTTGAATCGCGAGTGCGAGGCGTTAACCACTGAGCCACCGATGAGCACACCCTTGAACGTTCAAACGGCAAGCTAAATATGCTTACCACTCACCACTGCTGACGGTCATCTCGGGGGAACTATCATGTTTTCAGCATTGCCAATAAGATGGCGCAATGAGCGCACGTAGAAACATCGTCACGACATGGCGGCCACGCTCTCATCTCCCGCGCGCACTTTGCCCCGCAAAGAGCATTGGGTCGACCAAGGAGGATTTTAAGCCTCCTTGGGGTCGACGCACGCTCGAGCGCCCTTATCTAATGGTAGGGATGATTGTATGTCTTGGCTAGCGTTAGGCTTTTACCGGAACGATCGATATTGTTTTAGTTACCGGGCGCACAAACGTCACTGCAATCGTTGCACAGTCTATGTTTGCGAAAATAGCACGCTTTTCAGGTACAACGAAGTAAAAACTGAGACGTTTATTCGCGTGCATCTGTACCTGACAGTACGTTTCGTGTGTCATTTGTGCGTGAGAAACGCGGGGCACATTTCGATTTGCTGGCCATTCGGCGCGTGACCTTCCTATTTGTTCCTATCTTGCTCATTGCTTCGCCTTTGTGGCAAAGCTGTGACTTTTTTTGTTCTGTTACTGCATTTATTTGGTCCAAGTTACGAAGAAAAGTGTGACAACTACTGAATATTCCTGATAATTTCCCGTAAGGAGGTATCAATTCTCCTAAGGCGTTTTTTTTTTCTTTTCATTTCTGTCCGTTCTGTATCTGTGGTAAATGCCTCTATTTAAGAAATATAGAGGCATTCTCGCATACCTTCTTTTTGTAGACGTCTACGGGTGAAAACTGGGATAATTTTAATTGTTTAATCATATTGCCCTCCTATCGCGACATATCTTTCACTACTTCATCGCGTACAGATATTTGTAAGGCAGTTAACCAAAGCACGGTTGATTTGATTGATTGATATGCGGGGTCTAACTTCCCGAAACCACCATATGATTATGAGGGACGCCGTAGTGGAGGGCTCCGGAAATTTTGATCACCTGGGGTTCTTTAACGTGCAGCCAAATCTGAACACACGGGCCTACAACATTTCTGCCTCCATCGCAAATGCAGCCGCCACAGTCGGGATTTGAACACGCGACCTGTGGGGGAGCAGCCGAGTACCTTAGCCAACAGACCACCGCGGCGGGGCTTGCTTCAATTCCTGTCCGTAATGAAATCATGTCTACAAGCGTAATTATTGTACATTGAAAGCTCCTGGCGGTACTCGTCTTCATATGAAACTAATATGAAAATAACGTAGCAAGCCACCACTGGTGCAGTTGTCAGTTGTCCTAGTAATAAGCGGATTTGGGCTTCTCTTTTTTTTCGCCGAACCACCTGCAGAACTTTCCAGCCGTTTGTCACGGGTTTCGGGCTTGTATAAATTTTTCGAGCAAATATTGTTATTTCAGTGATCATCACGTGCAGCAACAGCGCAATATTCGATGACATGGAGTAGTCTAGTGTTGAAGTCGAACATGCAATGCTGGAATTATCAATAGGTAGCTTTAATCGAGCACTCGCAAACGTGCATTCAACCAAATAGAAGCTAGGCAGCAATTTTTTAAAATGAATGTGTGATTTCATTCGCAATTGCCCATATTGTTGCAGTACAACATAATTACCGTAATAACTCTTCCTCGTATTTGAGAGACATTTTTATTACAGCTAAAATATTTTCAACAAGGAAACAATTAATAAAATTCCGGCTTCTTTCGAGCTTATTCGCATAAGTCGCATCATTTTGGGCGAGGGGAATAATGGGGGGGACTCTTTCTGGTGAATATTTGGTTGTTCGCTGACTAGCACCTTGTAACTAAGGGCACTATGTAAAATATAGTCACGTCTGCAACTCCGAGTGAAAATCTGGGAACGTTAATCCAACAGGGTGATTTAACAAGACACATCACGTAAGGTGTAGTAAACAACCCGCTATTACTTGCTCTGATTTAGGGGAGCTTGCTCACAAGATGGAACCGTAAGGCACGATTGGCCACAAGTGTAGGCAAAAGAAATACGCATAAAGCACGGTAAGCTAACAACAACTTCGCATGAATTTGAGTACTGATTTCCCGCTGCAACCAGTAAGGTTCATCATTACTGCCGCTATCCAGAAAAGAAAAATGACAGAACTTCGGCATCATTATTGCGAGAACAGTTATATGGACACTCTCGGCTAGAATTTGCCGCCGGCGTCACTCACCGGATGTGTATATATATATATATATATATATATATATATATATATATATATATATATATATATATATATATATATATATATATATATATATATATATATATACGCAATAAAACGCGAGAAGAAAACATCCAGAAAGAGACTCTGGAACGCGGAATCCAATGTGGGACCTCTGCATCGTGAATGCGAGGCGTTAACCACTGAGCCAGCGAGGAGCACGTCTTTCAACGTTCAAATGACAAGCTATTTACCTCTGCTGACGGGACTCGGGGGTGGGGGGGGGGGTTCACTATGTTTTCAGCATTGCCAGCAAGGTAACGCAGTGAGCGCGCGTGGCAACATTGCGCGGTGGCACGCGCTCTAATCTCCCACGTGTACTTTGCCCCACTTAAAGGAGGGGGGCGACGCTCCTTCGCGCGCCCTTATCTCGCGGGGAGGATCGTACGTGTTCGCTGGTCTAGCGCTTTACCTGCAACAATTCTGTTGTAGTTATCGGGCTCACAAAGGCCACTGCAATAATTTCAGTCTCCATTTGCAAAAAGCACGCGTTTTTGAGACACCGCGAAGTAACAGCTGAAGCGCTTATTCGTGTGCATCTGTATCTGTGGGTACGTTTCGTGCGTCGTTTGCGCGTGAGAAACGCGGGGCACGTTTCGATCTGCTTTTCATTCTGCGCGTGATCTTCTGATTTGTTGCTATTGCATTCATTGATTTGCCTTTGCGGCAAAGCTGGGCCTTTTGTCTTGATCTACCCTAGCGATGAAACGTTACTCAGACACATGTGCACGGCATATAACACTTGCTGGGCAAACTTAGTTGTGAGAAATCTTGCGTACACCCAGAATACGTCGATCAAGTGGAACAATTAGAACGCTGTCAAAGTAAACTCTATTCACGTATAGCTGCCTGGTAGGTGTAATTTCTATTAATAACGACCATATAAAATTTTTACCTCTATGCCATAGGTGATCCAAAAGTTTTCTCGCGACGTCGACACCCGCATTGAACTTTTTCTCCCAAGAAAGGCTGGACGTCTTGAGATCCAAGAACAGAAGAGCAAGGCGCCCTTCGTATTTACCGCCGTCTGAAAGAGCGAAAGTCTGATTGAAACGTCTAAGTAAAGCTGCTGGATAGAAACACCGTGTGCTGTAATGGGCGTTCGAAGAATTCGTGCCGTGGAAGAGGCACAAGAGCCTCAGGCTCGCATATATAAAGGTGAACTGGGCTTTGTTTGAATATGCCTTGTCATTCGTTGCATGTCAAACTTAAAGGGGGTTCTGCGTAGGCTTCATGTCAGGTGTTGTCGCTGTCAGTGCTTATAATGTGGAAAAGTCAAATGGCTGACTCACTATTGCGTAACATCGGTCGCACGATCAAGTTTGCCGCAAAGCGACAGGTCACGAACGAACACTGCGGTCGCAAAGCGACTGTTTTTGGCGCAGTCCCTGGCTGCTCGATGTTCGAACGCTGCGAATACCATCACCAGTTTTACTGTTAGTGCTCTAAATGTTAACCACATTCGCACCTATAGTTATATTTTCTTCCGTAATTCAACGCTCCCTTTTTTACCTGTTACCAAGGCGATTGGTGGCATTCGAGCGAAAGTTTATAGATAACGGTGGCGTCTCAGACTTTAGCGAAATACGCCCTTCTATCTCAGGTGCTTCCCAACGTTTGAGGCGAAGATTTAAATGCCTTATGGAAAGAAAAAAAATGACCGTTGGCGTCCCGGGGAGTCTAGGAGAACACGAGTGAATAAAAAAATCATTATGCGATGACGTCACAAATTGCCAAACTGGTGACGCCGTCACTGTGGCGTCACTTAACATTTATGCGATGACGTCATTCTCTCACATCGTGGCTTGGTAAAAAATGCACCGATTATAGAGGCAGTGAAAAAAGCCAGGTGAGCTGCCTTGGACCTTGGAGGTGTGTGCAAAACGACTTTAGTTGCACAAAGCTTTCGTAGGGTGGCGAGGCCGATCAGTAAGGCGACTGAGAAAAAGAAGGAGTAGTTGGCTTTTGTCTTTGAGTTGACGTAGGTCAATGAATAAGGGGCACTGGGACCTATAATTTGCTTGATAAGAATATAAGACTGAAGTAAACCGAGTCAATTTATTTATTATAGAACAAAGTAGTAACTGACTGACTAACCAACTTACTAACTAACTAACTAACAATCAGCAGCGGTAGTATAAAGCTTACGGTACTCGGCTGACAACACGAAATTCGCTGATGTGCTCTCCGTCGTGGCAGTCACACTTATATGGAGACGAAATGGTAAATGCCCGCGTACTGTGCGATGTGATTGAGCTAAAGCACCAGGTGGTCTAAACTCATACAGAGCTCCCAAGTGCGGTGTTAAATATTGTGTAGAAGACGACCAGTGACACTTTAATCATTAGGTCAAGATCACGTCGGAACAAGGAATAAAGGAGAGAGAGGTCGATGGTGGGCTTCACCATGGGGACGGCGGCACGTCCTTTTGTCAACATGCGACATGCAAGCTTCGAAATCCTGTTGTTTTCGGCACGCAAAACACCGCAGTTTATAACAAATAACTAACAAACTATTAGGGGCATGGCACAGCATTTTTTCGTGGAGGGGAGGGGTCGAGTCTTCTCGTGTGAGGTAATGTGTGTATTTGTGTGCTCGTGCGTGTTATACAGATACAAAATGCAAATGTTCAGGGTCGCGTAGTTCTGCAACACCACCCCCCCTCCCCAAAACGTTTGCCTAGCACCATCTTCTGACAAACCCATTAACTATGACCCATTCGGGTATCACCTGTGGTTTGTCGGATGTACTGCAGAAGCTTGGGGACTTCTTCGGAACGCCGGCCCCACCGGAAGCAGTCGCACGGAATGCCGTGATAGAACAACGCTGCTGAACCTTCTTGGTTGAAGGTGACGTCAGACTCGATGGCGTTGGCTCCCAGCTCCATACCCTCGTCCATTTGCCACACGGTGTTCGTCATGTGGTAAATGTTGTAAATGGGCCGACGATCCCAGGCGCACGCCTGGATCACAAAAGAAGCATCCGATGTTATTGATATGCCTCATCAAGCGCAAACATTTAACCATCGACGTACCGCGGCATCGGTACCAGCACCAGGGATAGAATTAAAGGTCTGACCACGCGTGCACGTTGCAGAACGTCAGTGCGGGGCTTTTCGAAACGGCGCGACGCCCTCTCCACATGGAGAAAAAGGGCGCGGGGCTACGCGAAGCTTCGCGCCCTCTGTGGGGGCTATGCCGCGTCAGAAAGCCGCGCGCTGACGCGCTGCAACACGGACGTGTGGTCCGCGCTTGAGTCATCGACACGTGATCGAGTAACCGTGTGGCGTCACGTGACGTCACGAACCACGTCATCCGCCACTGCGTTTCAATGGAGGCGAAATGGAAGACGCCCTCGTGCTGTTCGACGCCGATACCCGTTAAAAGCAACAGACTTTCAGATTTTCCTGAGCCCCCTATAACGGCATGCCTCATTATCATACCATGGTTTCGTGACGTAACACTCAAGGTATTATTATTACAATTACAGAGCACCCGAATTTGTGACTTCAAGACGTAATTGCACACTAATGACATTACGATGACGCCACATAAGATGACGTCATTGCGTGACAACGCCGCTTGGTCAGAGGTGGGCTAATCACTGAGGCAGTACAAAATTGGGCGAAGGGCAGAAAGCTCACAATGCCTCCTACCCTGGAGGCCGTGCTAAACCACGTTAGGAGCTGATAGCTTTGTCAGGGAGTGGGGGCAGGATCGATACATAGACTACGAAACATCGAAGGATTGAAAGAAGGTGGCTTTGATCTTCGCGTCATTTGAGGCCAACGCAAAAGGGACCACGTAAGTTCCTGTTACTCATATTGCCGCGCACGAAACAAAGAACGAAGACGATGTGCGCGCCAACAGTCTCGTGAAAAGGGGGACTGAAGAAGACGACGTGCTTTTGTTTTCGCTCGCCTGCTCTTGGCTCCTGCATAAAAACACACGCCGTCGGTTCTCGGACTCAACGTCTCGGTGCACTGCTTACGTTGAACCGCGACACTGGTGGAGGCGCTGGGTTGCAAGCCTGCCGATGCTCAACACCCCATCTGGGAGCCGTTCATCAAGTCCCGACACGCAGCCATCTGTTACGACACCAGTGCACCGCTTCAGTGCACTGGTGTCGTCATGGTGGATCGTCATGCTGGTGATCGCAGATCACCAGCATGACGATCCTGAGCTTTTTGGCTTGATTAATTATTTAGAAGGACGAAGCCAGAATGCACCCAAAGCCTTTACAAGAGGACTATCGTCGTTCTGTCTGCGAAACAATGTCCTTTACAAAATAAACTTCTCGTCAGACGGGTCCACCTACCTGCTTGTCGTCCCTACCACTCTTCGTTCTGAGGTGTTGCAAGCGTGCCACAACGAGGTAACATCTGGACATTTAGGCTACACGCGCACACTGAGCAGAGTTCGAGGGAGATATTACTGGCCTAAACTCACCGCTACCGTAAAGCATCATGTTCGGACCTGCCTCGATTGCCAGCGGCGCAAGTCACCTCCAACGAAACGAGCCGGTTTGCTACACCCTGTCCAGATCCCCACAACGCCGTTTGACCAGATCGGAATGGACCTTTTGAGCCCACTTCCCACCTCTAGTGTTGGCAACCGTTGGGTTATAGTGGCGACCGACTACCTTACTCGCTACGCCGAGACAAAAGCCATCCAGAGAGGCACAGCAGAGGAGGTAGCCCGGTTCTTCATAGAGAACATTGTGCTGAGACACGGTGCGCCATCGATCGTTATAACAGATCGCGGAACCGCATTCACGGCCGCGCTTTTAGATCATGTGTTGGTGCTCAGTGGTACTATTCATCGCAAGTCGACAGCTTACCATCCACAAACCAACGGGTTGACCGAGCGACTTAACAAAACTCTGGAAGACATGCTTTCAATGTATGTGGACTTCGAACACAAAAACTGGGACGAGATTCTCACTTACATAACGTTCGCATACAATACTGCGAAACAAGAAACCACACGGATGACCCCATTCAGCCTTGTTTACGGACGAGAAGTTAGAACTATGTTAGACGCGATGCTGCCACACGAATGCGATGACAACGAAACGAGTGCTGACGCGTTTACTCAACGCGCAGAGGAAGCCAGGCAGCTCGCACGTCTGCGAATATACAAACAGCAAGAGTACGACGCAGGCCGCTATAACCAACGTCATACACCTGTAACGTACGAAACCGGGGACAGGGTATGGGTGTGGACGCCTGTACGAAGACGGGGACTATCCGAAAAATTGCTCAGAAGGTACTTCGGACCTTATCGAGTGCTGCGACGACTAAGTGACGTTACCTATGAAGTCGTCCCGGATAGCCCAAACTGTTCAAGGCGTCGCCAGCACCGACCTGAGCTTGTGCACGTAGTGCGCATTAAGCCATACGTCAGCGAGTGACTCTGCGAGGCACCGTCGCTTCTACAAAGTGACTTCTTGCGCAAATTACTGTCTCAGCTATAGCATCGGGGCGATGCTCTTTTAAGGGGAGGCAAATGCCGCGCACGAAACAAAGAACGAAGACGATGTGCGCGCCAACAGTCTCGTGAAAAGGGGGACTGAAGAAGACGACGTGCTTTTGTTTTTGCTCGCCTGCTCTTGGCTCCTGCATAAAAAACACACGCCGTCGGTTCTTGGACTCAACGTCTCGGTGCACTGCTTACGTTGAACCGCGACAATATTCGCAATGCCCATAGATGGTCGTGCTGCCAAGCGGACTTCAGGAGCATACTCTCGAGGCTTTGCGTGGCCATGCAGGCTAAATGTTATCGTCAAACTTTCTCAGTTGAGACTCGCTTTGTTTTACATGCATATAGCTTTAGTCAGTGTTTTGTAACGTATGAATCTTAGCACATTGTACGCGGGAAGTCGACGTAGCAGGCGATGTGCTCCACTATATTTCAGCAATCTGAAACTGCCAGTACGGAGCACTGTGCCCTTTCCCAGAAAATAGATTAATATGATGGATACGTGGGGTTCAACGTCCCGAAACCACCGTATGAATATGAGAGGCGCAGTAGTATAGGGCTCCGGGAATTTCGACCACCTGGGGTTCTTTAAAGGGGTACTGACACAAAATTTCGGGGCCGAGATAGCCGAGGGGGGTGGGGGAGGTCGATTCTTGTGAGCATTCGTATATCATATGCAAGATATGAACAGTGAATATATATAGCTTGGAAGGTATTTTAAATCAATTTTGAAGTTTGAGTGAGTGACCGAGCACTATAGGCACCCTCGATGGGGACCGCGAGGAGGCCCCCTACTTCCCTCACGTTACCACGCTGTAATCAACAAAACAAGTTATGATGACGTCATAGCCGCCATTTTACTTTTGCCGCGTTAGTTCTCGAAGTTTATATTCTTCGGCGGCTGGTTGCGACTACGTGGCCGTGGCACACGCTTAGACATCTGTTTGGTGACATTCCAGTCCCGTTTCCTATTCGAAAGTAATTCTTAATGCGGACCGTGCGGAAGTGCGTCACAGTTCTGTGTGCTGACGTGGTCAAGACCTGCACACGCTATGTAGTGACAGTTGCACCCAGTTTTCGGAACTCTCTCAAACCGAAATTGAAACTGATTGATAATGAGGGGCCCGTAATGAATTATCCGTCACGTGCTGCAGCAAACAATGTGTCGTGTTTTGACTAACAGGCCCCCAGCAACGCATTGCAGCAGAAAAACGTGACGCCAAAGCTTTTGTGTCTGTACCCCTTTAACGTGCACCCAAACCTGAGCACACGGGCCTACATCATTTTCGCCTCCATCGAAAATGCAGCCACTGTAGCCGGGATTCGATCCCGCGACCTGCGGGTCAGCAGCCGAGTATCTTAGCCACTATAGACCACCACAGCGGGGCCTTTCCCAGATAATTGCTGTTGTGAATCGCGCAAGCGACGTTTTAATTATTCCAGGATTCAATTGCGCCGCAGTAGCCGTGGAGCGAACGCTTTGAATGCCATCTTTCTTTTTCAGCGCTGTGCCGCCTGTTTTTGTACGTATGTTGATTGGTGGCCGTAAAGTGCAAGCGCTTTGCCTGTTAGCCGGTGCCAGAGCAAAATTTTATCCACGCCCAGACGAATCTCCAAGTGGAAACGTGGTGACGCGGAGCTGTAGATGTCTATCAGCAAAAAAAAAAAGTTCATATTTATTTCAGCAGTGATGTTGGAAGAAACAATATTGACGACGAGGATCTTTCACTGTACGTAGGAGGCTATGTAATCACCGAAAGTGACAGCGACGATGAACGACCAGCTGCAAAATCACGGAGAGGGCGGTGCGCTTGATGTTCCCTCACGCGTTAATGTCTTCTGACGGTCGCAAGTCAATGTGATCGTACTCAACGTATAATATCCTTGAGCGAGATCAAAAGAAAAACGTCATTTTTCTTGTTCATTCCAAGTGTAGCACAATTATTCTGGATATCATGGAGCACCGCATGTCACCGACACGCCGAGCTCGAACAGCGAAGTGACATCATTAGAGTGATGGAACGTGCTGTCGCGATCACAATCAACGCATCTCGGTTAACTTCACCTTTGCATCACCGGTACCTTGCGACTTGCATTGTTGTTCGACGAACTTTGACAACGTCGAATAATTCTACGTTTCACAAAGCATGCGTGTGCACTCTTTTCGATATTCGTGTTTCGATCGGGCTGATCGAACCTGCAACATCTGAGTGCAGTGCATTGCGCAAGGTTAGAATCTTAGCATGGCTGTCACACGATCGCCACTAAATGGGATGCATAGGCGTAGGCAGTGTTGGCCCTTGGGGAAGGAAGGGGGGATAGTTCGTTGCATCACACGTCCTCCCTAATAAATAAAAGTGTACGAGGCAGATTTCGCACCCCCCTCCCTTCTTGGTGTATAGGAAGGCGACCATCATTCGTGCCCCCGTGTGCGCAATCATATGGTGGACGATAGTTATACCGCGAGAACAAAACGACGGCACAGAGACAAGAAGGACACGAAAGACTCTCTGTGGCGTCGTTTTGTTCTCGCGCTATAACTACCGTCATGCCATACCAACTAGCCCAAGCTGCCACACTGCTATGGCGGAATTTGATATGCTCATGCTCATAGGTTTGCAGACAATCACACCGATAACATGCGGTCCCATGCTGCATCGATGGCGCTACTCGCTAGCAGCCTACTGCTAGAGTTTATATACCATAGACAAGTATACTTCAGTAAATACGTCAGGCAGGTTCGGTAAGTACTACCTCGCAGTGCTATACATATATTCTAGTCATTTCAGGTTTCTGTTGCACGCACAGGATTTCGCAAGGCATCATCGATTCAAAGTAACGGAACGTAAATATATCTTTTCACACCATGCACGCCGAATAATTAAGTGACGAGCACTTAGTATTTTCCATGGTTTTAGGGAAGCGATTCGGTCTCACATTCTTGTCAGTGCGTGCAGGTCGTGACTTGATTTGTTGGAAGCGGCACTGGCCGTACGTGCACAAATTTTATCTGTCTATGCTATTAAGCCGGTTGACTTTGCTCCGGGCGCCATATTGAATCTCACAGCGCGCCACCTATAATTCGTGGGCATTGCGAATAACGCGCGACTTCGTTGATTGAAAGCGTGCAGCGTTGTCCAAAACGATACAAAACCGGCTGTCACGTTCATCAGCTCAATTCAACAATACTACACAAGGTGGTCCTGGAGCTGCATTATTGTCTAGGGCGCCTGGCCTTGTTAAGTTTACGATGCCGTAATCAATTAGCTCATTATAGCAATAAAACGGTGACAGACATCAAAATGCACCAACTTAGTGGAAAAAATAATCAAATGCAAAAAAAGGAGCTTACAAATAAGCATATCAAGTAGAAGCGACTGAAATATATGCCCCGTAGGAGTCATTAAACATGAAGTTACATGTATGTCGAAATGCAAGAACGACATGCCATAAACACGAGGTTAATGTAACAAATAGGTGCCAATATATATATATATATATACATATATATATGATGCACTGAAACACTCCGCATGGCAAAGAAAGAAAAGAAATGGATCAGAATGGGACATCGTTTGTGAGCAATATTATCACCTCACCATTTCTTGAGGCAAAGCAGACAGAATGCGTGAATCCGCGAACGCGTAGCCCGCTTATAAAAGGCAGCGCACACGCTCGTCTAAGCCCCTTCACACGAGGCATGACGAGCTGACCAATGAAAGCGCTCGAATCGGCCGGAATCTATCAATATGCGGCGAGCGTATTGCCACTGTGTGCGCTAACCTTCGCTGCAATCGACGCGAAAGCGTGGGCGGCCGTCGATAGCGACCAAGGAAGACGCACGAGGGAGCATTACGTCATGCAGCTAGCGTTTGCGTCTAGATCTATGGGGAGCGAGAGCGCCCTCCCCTTGGCCGCTTCGTCCACTCCCCATCTAGCGTGGGCAGCGTGGCCGCTAGTGGGCAGCTCGACAACTGCCCATCCAGCGTGCCGTTGCAGGCGGCTGTTGGGGGCAGGCGCGGCGGGGCAAGACTGCGCCTGAAGAAGCGAGCGCGCACGTGCAGTCTTTTAAAATATACACTAGAGGGAACACTGGCGCTAGTGTCTATGGGAGCTGCAACGCACGGCGCTTCAGCGAGCATGGGAATGATGGGTAGTACGCGGATTAGTGTAATCTTCGTACGTCTGGCTCCGCGCGTGTTCGTGTGGCTTGGAGTTGTTCTCTCGCGAAACAAGAATCAGCAAATGTTCAGTCGTCGTGCTTCACAACTTTATTAGTTTGGGCCGACCGTTTCCAATCAGGTCACGAAGCTCAAAAAGGTTCGTTCTTTTATTCGAAACAAAACCGGAACACAGCAATAAAGGAAGCCACGAGTGTGATTCGCCGCCCGCAGGTACGAAGACTAGGCAAATCCGTGCACTACACACCATTCCCATGTTCGCTAAACGACCGCAGCGCCACAGTCCCCTCTAGTTAATTTTAGGAAACTCTCTGGGGGCAGGGGAATGAACGAGCCGGTGGCTGCTGCTGCGGCGTATCTCGACTGACTCTACATCGCTGCAGTCACTTTGCGCAGATGTTCAGACCGTCTGCATTAGGAGCGCGCGCGTCGTAGCCTGCGAAAACGTGCAGTTGCTCGTTTCCAGCGCGTTTAATTAATTTTTGAGCCTTTATTAGTGTACGGACACCTGCTACGCGCCATGGTGCACGAAAGAATATGCAGGCGTGAAAAAAGTGTGTCCGGACATTCCCTGTTTCAGGTGGCCTGCCGGACCGCACACTCACAAAAAAAAAAGAAAAAGAAAACCACGTCGTACAATGGAAATTTGCACGAATCCGCCTAGCTGCTCACTCGATGTTGTGCAGTTTAAAAGCAGCGCTTTGAGCTGCACTACATCATAATAGTAACCGAGCGTTGAGCGACTTGTTATATTGCACAGTGAATGGCACTTTGCGCACAAAACACGAACAAGAAAGCATAGACAGGCACAGCCTGCGATATCTTCCCTTCTTGTTCGCGTTTTTGCGCAAGATGCCATTCGCAATCATAAGAGGCTATAGGAAGACTACAGAGAGTTGAGAAGTATCAAAACCACGACGAAAGCATACGCTCGTGTTGTCAGCAGACTCTGGGATATCCAAAGCACTGATCCTCGTATGAGACCAGATGCGCTCGAATATTTTATGGGGCATTTACCCTAGTACAACTACCTTTGTCGAAACATGTTTTTATTTGTTTATTTACACTCACACCGACAGCGCCATTCAGGCATTACAGTGAGAGGGCGGGGGGGGGGGGTTACACAGAGAATTCATACATCATATATTTCATGAACATTGGCAGAGAATGAAAAAAAACAACGACAGAATAAGAACCATGGCTGCTATTAAAAATAGTGGCATACCCTGTTTTCAATGCACTTGAATGACATAAATATCCTCTAATCTCGATGAAAAGAAAAAAAAATAATGTATACTGTACAAACAAAAAGATACAAGAACTATCTGATGAGAACTAAACATTACATAAAATTTGACTGCGGCCGAAGACAGAATAAGATGTGAAGGAGCGGCTACAAAAACTTCGTTATTTAATGCTGAGCATGTCAGCAGGCAGACGATTTCATTCTGGAACTGCTTCAGGGAAAAAAGTGCTTTTAGAAGGGTTAGTCCTGCAGCTATACTTTCTAACCTTTGAGCTCATGTTCTGTTCATTTTCATATATAATGAGGCCGAAAAATGTACTGATTACGTTCTATTTCAATGTGGCCATGACATATATTGTGAAAAAGCTTCAAGCGCAAACTTTGCCTTTTATTGGAAGCTCCCATTTTGATGTTTCTTTTGTAGCAGTAATGCTAAGGTTTGTGTCGTAGTTACCAATAACGTACCTTGCACCGTTCTGAACTTGCCCAAGCTTGTCGCAATCAGAATTTGCGGCAGCGTCCCACACAGTGCAACCATACTCTAAAATTTGTCTGACGTAGCTCTTGTAAAGAAAATCACGGGCCTTCTGAGAAAACTGCTTCTTCTAACGCCGTAAAAACCCCATCACCTTACACGTCTTTGCTGTAACAAAACCGACGCGCCAGTGCCAACACATGGATTATGTAAGGAATACGCCCAAGTACTTATACTCATAAACAGTTTGTAACGGAGAACCAGCCAGATCATAAAGTGTCTGTGCCATACATGTTCTTGTGAAACGCATGTGAACAGCTTTCTGCATGTTTATTTGCATGTGTGATTCACAGCAGTAGTTTCTTATTTTCGTTGAACGATTTTGTAAGATAACGGTATAATCGACGCTTGTAACCTCCCTCTATATGTTATTACATCCGCAGCAAACAATTAGACGGAAGAAGCGATAGTGCAGGGAATATCATTTATGAATAATAAAGAAAGCAAGGGGCCCAACACTGAGCCCCGAGCGACACCATGATGTTACGCTAGCCATACCCGATTGGGCGCCATTTATCACTACGTACTGAGAACTCAAGGACAAGTATTCCCGAATCGATGTTATTACATGTTCATTGATACTAAACCAAGGTAGCTTACATACAAGCAGCCCGTGACATACGAGGTCAAACGCTTTCCTGAAGTCCACAAATATCAAATCAACGCAGGAGCATTCATCCAGCGCACTGAAAACTTCGTGAGCAAATTCTGTTAATAGAGTTATGCAGGAAAGCCCTCGTGTTAAAGCATGCACGCTGTCTTCGACTAAGAAGGTTTTGATTGGTTATGTGTGTCATTACGTTGCTGCACAAGGCGTGCTGTAAAATTTTGCAGACTATACTTGTCAGGAATATCAGTCTGTAGTTGCTGACCCGTTCACGGGGGCCTGATTCATACACAGGCAAAACGCACGCCACCTTTCAGTCTTGCGGCAGACTTCTCGTTCTCATTGATTTCGAGTATACAACCTTAAGGAAGGATGCGATGAACCGCGCACCCATTTTGAGAGAACCGCCTCTCAATCCATCCTTTGCTACGATCTAAGTGTTCGAGAAGACACAGAATGCCGTTTTCATAAACAGCTTTATACGTCATCTATGTCTGCCATACAGGCGGTGACGACGCAGTTTATCGTGCCAGTTTTGCGGCACATCCTAGTGCTTTCCGAAAGACTTTTTTTCTTTAAAGCGCATGTTTTCGCGCGTACGGTGCATAACGTATGCAAGCTCCGAGTGCAGGACCATGAGGCCGAGCCAAAGAGCCGAGCCGAAGGAGGGCGTTTACAACGGAGTCACAATATACAGCCCACCTTTTTTTCTGCCTAAATTCCTTGTAACCAACTCTCATTTTCTGTCGATAGCTCATACTGTGCTGCTTTCCAAATTTTCGATTGGCGTAATGCCATTGCAAGCCAGCAAACACGTGCTTGTGAAAATGTAGTTTTTCTATTGCGTTTCAAAAGTGCAAGCATGTGATAGTGCTGAAGGCTTTGCGAATTTAAACTATATAAATAAGTAAACAAATGAATAAATACTTATTCATGTAATACTCTAAGAACTGCTGCTATTTGTACGCGGTGCTTCTCTCGTCCAACTCCGTTACACTTGATATATTTTTGATACCTCATAGCGCCGAAAAAGTCATACGGACCGATATTGCGCATTTGTAAAAAGACACGATATGCTCATCTTCGCCAACGGTAAACGTTCGGCGCAGGACAACCCAGCAATTGTGTTCAGGGGATAAGGGGGAAGGGCAGAACGAATAACTTTGACGACTGGTGGTCACTGTGAATGCGTGTAAATAGTTTAGTATCCCCTGAAAAGACAAAGCATAAAAAAAGTTCGGGATGGCAAGGGTTCTGATTTCCTCCTTCTCCCGCTTCTACTTACGACCTATTGGTTCGGTGTGCTTTTGACAGGGGGTACTCTAACTCCCAATAATTAGGAATTTTAAAATCTCCCCAGCCAAGTTCTCTTTAACTAACGCGTTACCAGCTGTTTTAGAATACGCGCTTCGGCCGATGTTCACAGTACGAAAGTACTTTGAAGCGCATGTAAGTTCAAATAACATGCATAACAAAGCCGAGAATATAAAATGTCACTCAACCGTTTACCCTACCCGCCACTTGCGGCCTCGCAGCATGCTAGAACATGTCACTGGGCACGTCTTTGCCAGAACATGTCCTTCTCAGTGGCCGCCGGCGACAGCTCTCTGCTTAGGCTTTGAGCCAACGTGTCGGCGGTAACGTAACGCCATTACCGGTAGCGCGTTACTTTTGTCGATAACTAAACGTGCTCGTTACAATTTCGGCGCTGTAACAGGTAACATATTTACGTTACCAATTCTCCGTAACGAATGGCGTCACGGTTACTCGTTACTTTTACGTGTTCTGCTTGTGCGATTTCCCCAGAGCTCGCTCCGACGAATTCTTCTGACGCAGCGTCGGACAATTTCGGGGACCAAGGACCACCTCTTTCGATTCTGACGATTTCCAATGGAGGTGCTGCTCGGACCCGAAAAAAAAGCCAATTACTCTGAATATTTTGGGAGTTCAGTGATGATTTCTTCGTTGATACTGTATATATCACTGACTCTGCTTTTGCGTGTAATGCCACATCGAGAAAAATATCTTCACCACATGACACAGAAGCTTTCACGTGTAACTCTGCAAGTATCTTAAGGATACATACTATAACACTAATTGACATGGTCCGGTACGTTAAAATTTTGCAAATTATTATTGTGAATTGAGCATGTTGTGCATACTAATTGTTTGGGTTAGACGTTTTATGTGAAACATAAACTTCAGATCTAAAAAAATTATTATTTTCCGTTCCTGCAACAAAAACACAGATTAAAAGTTATCATCGCGGAGCAACGACAGCGGCAACGTCCGTTACTTTCGTTTTTTTTTTTTTCGTATTGGTAGCGGTAACTTCGTAGCATACTTTTTGAAGGGTGATGAAGGGGGGAGGTAACGTAGGGCGCGCTAATGCGTTCCTTTTTTTTTAAGAGTAGCGAGTAACGTGTTAACTCTTTTTCGGTAACGTCTACAACGTTGCTTTGAACTCGCTGCTGCCTGCGCCTACCAACTACGGGACAGATGCTCGCACGCCTGCAGCATCGGATGACGAAGGCGGCACATCGTTTGCGCTCTGCCATCGTTTTTTTCCTTCGCGTGGTAGCCGCGGCAAGTGCACTCGACGGGTGCTACGGAGTTACCCTAACGGCCCGCCATCCCGTGTTTGTCGCACTGTGCTACACCTCTGGTTTGTTGAAGAACCCGAGTATGCCGACGGCCTGCCTAGAGTGCCCTTTCCTGCGCCGCGAGCGACATTCGATGGACCCGGCTGTAGCACCTTTGTGAGCAGTGCAGTGGGAAGACATCGCGTGCCTTCTCGGTCGCCTCGTAGGGCAAGCGTCCACAGAACACGCGAGACTTGCCAAGAGTCCGGGCCGTGACGCCCGGTAGCCTTTGTATAGAAAACCAGCGCTCCTTCCGCGCAGACCGGCCGCCTCACAGAGCATGTTCAAAGACGGTGGCCTTCAATCGCGTGAAGTCATGCTCTATTCTGGGCCCCCACATCGCAGAGCAGGTGTCCAGATCAGAAAAAGAAAAGAACAGGAAAAAACAGCGCCCGCCTTTCGGACATCCGTGTGCAGTGCCCTCAAGTAGCGGCCGTAAGGGCATCTGTCGCGCATATAAATGAGCTATCTGTGCTAGAAATAGAAGCGCTGTTCAATAAACAAATGTGATACGCTCATGCGACCAGTGTACGGAGAGAACCGAAAGGCATGTTTTTTTTTTTGTTGACTAAAATGGAGACACTTTCTCATAAATAAAAAAAATGAAGAAGCGCCCACCTAAACACACCTAAAGGGGTACTGACACAAAAGCTTTGGACTCGTGTTATTGGGCTGCAACGTGTTCCTGGGGACCTGTATAGTCAAAACACGACACATCGTTTGGCGCAGCACGTGAGAGATAATTATTTACAGGCCCCCCCATTATCGAACAGTTTATGTTTCGGTTTAAGAGAGCTCCAAAAACGAGAAGCCGTCGGGTGCAACTGTATCGCCACCTTGCGTGTGCCGCTCTGGACCGCGTAAGCACACAGAACCGTGACACTTCCGCGTGGTCCACATCGAGAATAACTTTCTAGTGAAAAACGAGACTGCAGCGTCACCAAACAAGAAACAAAAAAAAAAGCGCGCGCCCGCCCCGGCCACGCTCTCGCGCCCAGCCGCCGAGAACTGCGGGAACAAACACGACAAATAAAAATGGCTGGTATGACGTCATCACACCTTCTCTTATCGACTGCTGCGTGGTGCTGACGTGAGAGAAGCGGGGGGTCCCCAACGGAGAGCTACTTTCGCTGTTGATATTTTGAAGACAATGTACGGATGTCCACGGAAATTTACAAGCTATCTCGGCCGTAAAATTTCGTGTTAGTACCTCGTTAACTCAAAGGAGTACACGGAAATGTACCTTTATTAATTTACCTCTCGGAGAGCTTGTCGAAAAAAATAGGGTATCCAACACATTACAATGCACAATATGGGCCTCTTTAGAATAGGCATGGTTTACGTTCCCACTTTCATAACTGAATGATTATCCAAACAAATGCAAATGTTGCTCCATAACCTTCTAATTTGCTTACTTTTCGAAGCACGCGCTATACGTTGACGGCTATTTTATTGAGTCAAAGTACTAAGATATACTACGAGTTTCAAATACACGGATATATAGTCCGGGAGAAAAAAAAAACGCGAAAAAGAATGGTATGAAAAATTTAGAGGACCCTAAAGCTTCGCCTTTCGGAATTGAACGCGATAGCGACGTCCTGTTTCTAGTGCGTACTTCAGAGACTTAGTGCATGCAACCTTTTCGAATTTTCTATATGCACCCACTACGTGGCGTTAAGGGCATAGGCGCAGTAGCGTGTGCGTCTTTTGTAATGGGGTACTGGCTTACAATCAGAGATCCATTGTGATAATCACATACTTTGTCACCCGTTGGCAATCAACGCTTGTAAGATGTGTTATTACTGCGATTTTTCATCTTAAATTGTGAAGCATGCATACAGGACGTCTGTGTTTGTGAAGCACGAAGACTACTTTCACTTAATTTCGATGCAGAGGATCTTTTCACTGTTTTGCAACCTGAAAAAATTGCACTTGCTATGGGTACACACTCAACGAAAATGACCTGAAATAACCTCAAAAGCTGGGTAAACCACTTGTCCTCTAGCGCACTACCTTTCCTGTTTTTTTTTACCACCTACTATCGAAGTAAAAATTTACTCTCGTGCTAACTGAGTTTTTGAACGTAGGAAGGGTAGTAAATATTTACCCCAGTGAGGTTTTGAGCGAGAATGGAGAGAGTAAGTTTTTACTACCTTCACAAGGTTTTTGAGGTGATATTGATTGATTGATTTGTGGGGTTTAACGTCCCAAAACCACCATATGATTATGAGAGACGCCGTAGTGGAGGGCTCCGGAAATTTTGATTACCTGGGGTTCTTTAACGTGCACCCAAATCTGAGCACACGGGCCTGCAACATTTGAGGTGATTTCTGGGAGTTATTTCCGGTGGTAAAAAAAATAAAAGTGAACGGCTGCATTCGCCCACAGTCGACAAATTTATTACATATCGAATGATTGGCAGAATTGATGACACATTTATTCGCATACAATTAAACACGCACACACAACAAATCAATAATAATATACCACTCGAACAGACTACCCGCGTTACTCATCTGTACTTTGATTTATAAGTGTGGCAGCTTGGGCTAGATGGTATGGCATGACGATAGTCATAGCGCGAGAACAAAATGACGACACAGAGACCTTCGTGTCCTTCTTGTCTTTGTGTCATCGTTTTGTTCTCTTTTTTTTTCTTTATTTCCGGTTCAACATCACAAACGGGTTGCTAAGATAAATATATTACAATTCACAACGAACAATACAATAAACTTAAAAATAACTAAGCCCGTCAAGCATTACTATAACACATCACGTCCTAGAATTCCTTCATGGTCAGTAGGGCTTCTACCCTTTCTACCAATGAAGGTACACAATCGTCTGTTCTTACTACCTCGAGTAATCTTGAGATGCTTTCTTTGAAATACTCTCTTGCTGGTCTTCTGTCTGGGTCACAATGAAATCCAGCCATTCTAGAGCGCCATATACTGTGCAAGGCAGTCATCATGATAAAATCGAAAGGTAATCCATCCTCATTCTCTATTGCCAAATACCTGATCCCATGAGGGTCTAACGGGAACTCTTTTTTGATTGTCCTTTGTAATACGTCCCAAAAATAAACTCCTTCCCAACAGTGCAGAAAAACATGGTCAATCGTTTCCGGTTTCTTACAGATTAGACAGTGTAGATCCCCAAGGCATATAAAACCCCCGCTCCTCCAGGAAGGATCTTACAGGAAGTGTTCCCGTGAGTAATTTGAAAAAGAACGTTTTCGCACTTGGAGCTGCTCGCATTTTTTTAACTCGTTTAAGTACATTCTGACCCTTGCGTGCTGTATATAGCGCTCTGTACAGTGGGATGGGGAGCATCGTGTCACATAAATCTTTGTACAGCTTTTTCTTTCCAACAGACCACAGGTAGTCAGTTGAAAACTGAACACACAAAAACCGCACGCTGGCCACAACTTCCTTCATGTATCCTTGCACAGCCCCTGTGGTAGCATGAGTGCTCACAACAAACTCGGGCAACAGTCTAGTTAGTTTTGTTTGACACACTGTTAATAGGAAAGGATCTCTTGCCTCGCGAAAAAAGAAAAACCTATTTACTAACTGCTTGATAAACAGATGTCCTAGCCCAAGGCCTCCACACTTCACCCGTCTGAACAAATTCGTGCGACTGCACCTTTCCCAGTCAGAGCCCCACACAAATACTGCAAACACCCGATGTAATTTTTGCACATTGACCCGGGATCACATACCACAGCTTCACATCACATACCATCACATACCACAGCTTAGACACAAAAAACCAGTTGCATGCAGTAGCCCTAGCAAACATGGACAGATAGGTTGCATTCCACCTATTCGCTTTCTCTTTAATTTCTTTCGTTTGCTGTGTCCAATATTCATCAGTACTTTTGTATGACTCGAGCGGTACTCCGAGATATTTAACTGGCGTTCTTGTCCATTTAATGGCTGCAAAAAATTCTGGTGTTGAAGGCCAATATCCATGCCAGAAGCCGAGGCATTTACCCCAGTTTATATGGCTTCCTGTAACTTCGGCGAAAGATTTAGAAACTCTGATTGATTCTTCAATACCGTCATAGGAAGTGCTACAAATCGCAACATCATCAGCGTATGTGAGTAATTTGACCTCTGATGATTGTACTCTAAATCCATTAATGATGTCATTCTGCAATATCAACTGACATAAAGTTTCAATATAGATGCAAAACAAAAGAGGACTAACAGGGCAACCTTGACGCACTGAGCGCTCGATTCTTATGGGGGGGCCCAATGTCTTGTTGATAATTAGTCTCGTACTACCGTTCCGATATGCCATGGCTACTCCGTCAATAGTTATCTTACCAACATTAATGTACTTCAATACTGCAAACAAAAGAGCGTGGGAAACGCAATCAAACGCTTTCTCCAGATCCAGCTGGAGTATGGCCACACGAGCATGACAGGTGTCAACATATTCGAGCACGGATCGCATTTTATGAACGTTTGTAACTATGGACCGACCTTTTATTCCACACGTTTGGTGTGGACCGACGATATCTTTTATTACTGACTGAAGTCTGGCCGCCAAAATTTTCATTAATATTTTGTAGTCTACGTTTGTCAGTGCGATTGGCCTGTACGCTGTGACGTGCCTGAGCTTTTCAACCTCGTCTGTTTTCGGAATCAGAACGGTACGCGATTCACCAAAGGATGGTGGTAATTTCTTTTCCTCATATGCCTCATTAAAAACGCCCGCGAGTATTGAAGACAGTTCGCTTTTAAAACATTTGTACCACTTGGCACAATGCCATCTGGTCCTGGAGATTTCCCAGGATTTAACTTATCAATCGCCCGTTCAACTTCAGATGCAGATATAGATAATTCCAAAGCGTTTTTCACTTCCTCACTCACTTGCGGCAGGCGTCCTAAATATTCGTCTTTAAATCTTTCTAGGTTTGCCTGTCTACACGCAAAAAGGTTTTCAAAATGACTTGAAAATACGGATAAAATGCTGTCCGTATCAGTTACTTCGTGACCATCCTTCTCTATTTTTTCGATATGATTCCGTCGAGCGTTCGTTTTCTCCACCCCTAACGCTCTTTTGGTTGGCGTCTCTCCAGCCGCTAAAGCCTCAGCCCTAGCACGGACGAGTGCACTGCGGTAGCGTTCCTCGTCATGCTGTGCAAGTTTCTGCTTAATATTGCGTATGTCAATTTTATATTCTCCCGGTTGTTTGCACTCCAAGTCTATTAGTCTTTCCAAAGTCTTTCGGAGTTCTTTTTCTTTTTCCTTTCATAACTCAATGCGCAAGAGCGATCAATAGCTTTTATTTTTATTCGCTGCTTGAACTCTTCCCATTGTTCTGCAAGTTTAGCTCCATCATCCATTTTTATATCATTGATGCAGTTCATAACCTGATCTAAGAAATAGTCGTCAGTGATCAAAGTGGAATTCATTTTCCACAGCTCCCATGAGAAAGTTCCACCTTGTGTTTTCTCTCCCATATCACATTTAACTAAACAATGATCGCTAAAGTGTATTGGGAAAACAGCATATGTCTTGCAGTGGGCTATTAATTCAAGCGACACGTAAATGCGATCAAGGCGCGCATGGCTATTCCCCTGAAAATGTGTGAAACGCACCTCCCGCGTTCCCTCCATACTCCATACAGCTGCCCACGTCTTCTAACTCGAATTGAGTAACTACGTCTGCTAGCGTCCTACTACTTTTATCGTAATTGGCGCGTCCATTTGCTCGATCTCGCCCATTGAGGACGCAGTTAAAATCACCAAGTAATACAGACTTCCTTTCCAACGTGAAGTGCTGCTTTAGGTTTGAAAAAAAGAGTGATCGCTCCTCACAAATGGTTGGTGCATAAATACACACTATACGCCACTGACATTCATTGAATACACAATCACAGGAAACCAATCTACCAGATGGGCAAGCGAAGGTATCTTGCACTACCAGACCCGGTAACTTCTTAATGAACAAAACGCAGCCTGCAGACGTGCCTATTGCTTGACTTACAATAGCGTGGTAACGTGCCGTAAACCTCAGCACCATGCCCCGGGTCTCCTCCTCACCGTCTACTTTTGTTTCTTGTACAGCTAGTACATCCAGATCATGATCCACAAGTAGCCTGTAGACTTGGCTCTGTTTCCGCTTGGTGGCGAGACCTCGAACATTTAACGTTGCCACTCTAAGTTTCGGTGCAACAGCCATGTCTACACAGTGAAGAAGTTAGCCCGGGGCATGGTGCTTACCTTCGGCGTCTAGCACAGAGCTAGACATCTTCGGAGCCTCCAGGTGGACCCGTGCCACTGGAGGACAAAGGTGGCCAGTGTTTGTCCGATATCGGGTTGGGACGCAGCCTCGTGCTGCTGCGTCTGAACGAAGTCGCCTTCGCAGGTGGCCCCTCTTCTTGCTTTTCGCTGGACGCCTCACACCGTCCTGCAGACTGCTCACGGGGTCTTTTGCTTGACGCCCCACCACTGATGCTCTCGCCCGACACTGGAAGTTCGGTTAATTCCACCAGCTCATGCTCCTTCGATGAGGTGCTTGTGAAGCCTTCTTCGGTTTGGCCGGCTGGCCCTTGAGTAACCACCTCCCCAGATGCTATGTCTGCTTTGGCTGTTGGTTCATCACCACCAGTCGGTGTAACTGTACCTGTTGAAGCTTCAGGGTTCACCGCGTCGCCTGCACATTTCGCCGCGTCTTCAGCCTCGGTCACGTCCATCACCAACTCTGCTGTGTCGTCACCTTCGGCTGATCCGATAGCCGATGCGTGCGTGCGCATGCACGCATCTTCGCTGTGGCCGAACCGCCGACAACGCGAGCATCGGGGTACCTTACACTCTCTTCTTACATGGCCGGTACCTTGGCAGCGCAGACACTGCATTGGCCGACCAGGTGCAACCACAAGTGCCAGTTCACCAGCCACCCTGATTTGATGGGGGAGATCTTCAACCTTCACGCCACTCTTGAGCTTAAGTAGCACAGTCCGTGTGGTTGACCCCTTGTCGCTGACTCCTTGCACACGCCAATTCTCCCTGGTGACTTGTACGACCTTCCCAAAAGCCGCCAACGCCGTTCGCACGTCTTCATCGTTGACGCCGTACAGCAGCCAATGAAGACGCAGCCGCACCTGCTGATCCTGGGGGTCTACGATGATGCAGCGTCGGCCCTTGACTTTTAGCTCCTTCACATCCAGCAAGCGTTTCGTAGCGTCCGCGTTGTTCATGGTGACTGCCCAGACATGATTAATCTGGTAGGCCCCCAGTGCCAACACCTCCGGCAGCAGTCCTGTAGGTCCGAGCGCATCTCGGAAATCTTCGACTCGATACGGTCTGCCGCGCACATCACCGTGTAAAAACACGGTGTTTAGCGCGACGCGTCCCTTGGGCAGTGGTGGCAAAATGATCTCATATCCTGCGTCTTGGTCTTCGGTCATCCTGTTACCGCGGCTAGTATGTGCCGCAAACGCCGCTCCTACGGAGCACATGATTCCTGCGTCCGACGCGCGTGAGTGCCGACGAAAGAGGGGAGAAGAAAAAGGAGGTAACGATTTAGAGCACCGAGTACTCTACTATGGGAGAGCTTACAGCTGTCCCGAGGGGGGACGAAATCACGAAAAGTGATTGTTCATAGTTGTATTCGATGTGCGTCCGAAAAAAAAAATGTCATCGTTTTGTTCTCGCGCTATAACTATCGTCTTGTACTTTGACAATCCGGTATATAGGCACCACTTTTTGACCAGTCGTGTGGTACCAGTATAGGAGAGCTCATTTTTGCATCGATTAACAACAAAGGTTAAAGGAACAAGCGTAAACTTGAGATGGGCTGCAGGACGATAAATGCCACACCGACCTTTTATTGTAAGTCTACCCGATCTCACCTTTTCAATTATCAAATAATTACTTGGCACACCGGGCTATTGGCCCAACACGTGTTAGCACTGCCGATGCGCACGTCCATAAAATGTTATTAAGCGCAGACAAACCATGCCAGCTCAATGCTTTTCATTGAGCGACGGTGCACAAACACAGTAGCAGCACGTATTCATGACAACGGGCGTAAAAGAGCAGTGCACGCCTGCATACAAGCTGCTTACCGACGGCGTGCTAGGCCTTTTCGAGGAGCACGGCTATTCGATGAAACACAGCTGGCGATCACAGAATACACATCCTGTGCGAATTTCGTTGTCATTTCAGACACAAATGAACACGTGTCCGCTATCTGCGGAGTCTTACGGGGACGGTGCGATGTATGTACTTGCAACGAAAGAGACGGCCAGTCTCGGTTTTCTTTGCGCTCACCGGCAGCCGCTTGTTGGTTCCGTCTGCGTCGTATCGGCTTCGCGCTACATGTTTGAGAACAGTTGGCGCATGAGGCGGACAATACGGGCTGCACTTTACTCCAACCGACATCGTCCTCTGTGAAATCAAGTATATGCGATGCTTCATTCACCTGCCCCGGCGACACACACCCACTGGTCACTGGCGGCCGCGGCTCGGTACCGACGACAGAATGAAACGTTTTGCTTATCGCTTCTGCAGGAAGCAACCATGGACGATGACACCAGATTGATTTTGTTACCACTGGCAGATCTTTGCGATTCAGCACGGAAGCGAAGTATCCGCGACGTGCAGGTTGGGAGGCGCTCAAAAGCGCACGGTCGCTCGATGATGTAGGAAACACGTGGCATCCATCAGCTCAAACAGACACACAGATCCCGAGCTTCTTGCACCTTGGAAGTGTGGCAGCTTGGGTTAGTTGGTATGGCATGGCGATAGTTATAGCGCGAGAACAAAACGACGACACAGAGACAAGAAGGATACGAAAGACCGGCTACGAGACCACCTGAATGCCTGACTCATAACTCACTTGATGTTCCTGGCGCCCGGTTCTTGGCCGTTCCCCCTTTGTGGGCGAGTGCCAGCAAAGCTAAAGGCTCATCATCATCATTATCACGAGCAGACGCGTGGCCGCGTGATAGAACATCCGCTTGCCACGCAAACAACCTATGCTATATCCCCACTTGGACCCAAAGAGCACTGGTTCGATCCCCACTCTGCTACAGGATTTTGAATGTGAAGCATTTTTAGCGAACTTTGGTCACTTTAAGCGTATCTATCTATCTATCTATCTATCTATCTATCTATCTATCCGTCTGTGACCCCTAGCTCTCCTGGCCGTTTCGATAATGGTATCGATACCAAACTTGGTATGGCATAACATGACTTTATTACGAGCATAAGCGGCTAGTCATAACATTAAAATTATAATTTATATGTCAAGAAGTCATGATTAACATTTCCTGGTCTAGCCACTCTTGCGGTTTTTGAGTTCTCATGACAAGTTACAAAACTCGTATGGTATAACATGGCTGCATGGCGAACACAAGTGACAAACCCTAGCGTAAAAATTATGATATATATGTATACGTGTCATTTAATAACGCAGTGACATGCCACGCTCATGGTGCACTCGCGGCCGTTTTTCTAGCTTCAATTGTACAAAATTTGGTATTACGGGACGTTAATAGATGACGAAGGTATGTGACTGGTGAAAACATGATAATCAATAGACATTTTTCGTGTAACAACATGACTACATGCCACGCTCACGAGGAGCAAATTTAGTATTATGAAACGCGAATGGATGACGAAGGTATGATACGGGTGCAAACATGATAATGATGAAATGTGTGTCATGTAACAACATGACTACGTGCCACGTTCATTATGCGCTCGCCTCCTTTTCGAAGGTTTGTGACTGGTGCAAACATGATATCAAGAGATGCGTGCCATGTGACAACATGGCTACATGCCGCGTTCATTATGCGCTCGCCACCGTTTCGCTGCCTTCACATATACTAAATTCGGTAATACGGGGTGCGAATGAAAGACGAAGGTATGTGACCGGTGGTAACATGATAATCATAAGCGGCGTGTCATGTAATATAACATGACTACATGCTACGCTTTTTGCACCTCACTACCGTCTCGCTAGCTCCACATATACTAAAGTTACCATCACGTGACGTGAATAGACGACGAAGGTAAGTGACACATGCAAACATGATAATCATGACATTGAAGTCATGTACGGCATAATTTACCTCCGCCTCGTACCTTGTGCTGATGTTTTAAGTGACATATCAATCTTTATCATTCGCGATTCGCATATCATCGATTCCCACGGTACGTGGAATATGTCAATTTTTCATTATATAGTTATTTTATTTGCATCGTTGTGTATTTTTCGGCCACGCGTAAGCTGATGATTTCTCGCTCACAACCAACGACGCCGACGCTGGAATTTCCGAGAAACGATCTCTTTAACGCTCTCGCGTTAAACAAAGTAATCCAGCTTCCCGCTAGTGGCGCAAGACTGACGGAGGTGCAGAGTTGTGTAGCCTTTATTGTTGCTCCTTGGTTTTCTCGTTCTCTTCTGCTTTTTACAGCGAAAGCTGTTACGATATCACAACAAGGGGCGCATGCGCCGCAGTTGTCCGCCGCCGATTCCAGTGTCCGTAACTACTAGCGCACGAAATAAAAAAACAACAAAACAAGTAACCTCAGTAACTGAGAATTGAACCTACGTCTCCTTCGTTCCAGTCCAGTATTCTACCACGGAGCCACGCTGACTTTTTTTTTTCTTTCTTTATTGCCTGTTTACATACAACATTCACAAACATATATACATCAAACAAAGTATAAACATGAAACAAAAAAAAGAGGTAAAAAGCATCATATTTAACAGGCTTTTTAAAATTCCTTCATCTGTAGAAGGCTTTCTACTTGATGAAGCCATTCGGGCACCTCTTGTTGAACCTTTTGTGCTTCCACGAACGAACAGACAGATTGAAAGAAATATTGCCTGACCGGACGTGCATTAACATCAGCATGGCGCACCGCCATTCTAGATTGCCATATACCGTGCAGGCCCAGTAACATAACTAGGGCGAAAGGTATTCCTTCTTCATTTGATACTGGTAGAAATCTGATGCCATAGGCATCGAGAGGCAGATCCTTTTTCAAAGTCCTTTGGAGAACATCCCAGAAAAAGACTGCACCCCAGCAGTCCAGGAAAACATGCTCAATTGTTTCCGGCTTTTTGCAGAGAAGGCAATCAACACCCCAAGGAACGAATAAGCCTTTTTCTTGCATCCATGTTTTCACGGGCAAGGTCCCAACGTGCAACTTAAAGAAAAAGGATTTCGCTCCAGGTGTTACCTCCATTTTTTTAACACGGCTTAAGACATTTTGGCCTGGGCCTACACGGTATAATGCTCTATATAGGGGAACAGGAAGAACTGTTTCTACTAAATCTTTGTATAACTTTTTACGCGAAACCGTACTGAGGTATTCCAATGAAAAACGCGTTTTTAGAAAGAGACATGAATCAACAACTTCTTTTAAGAAACCTCTAACACTTGCTTTCATGTGAACAGATGCTACCACAAATTCTGGCAACCGTCTTCCAAGCCTAAGCTGTATAACAGTACGTATGAATGGGTCTCGATTATTTCGGAAAAACATAAACCGATTAACAAACTGACGAAGGTACAAATGACACAGACCAAGTCCTCCAGAGCGAACCCGTCTGAATAAGTTAGTTCTACTTGTTCGCTCCCAAGAAGAACCCCACAAGAAAACAGCAAATATTCGATGAAGCTTCTGTAGATTCACACGTGAACAATGCATTACCTGAAGGACATACCAGAGCTTACTGACTAAAAATACGTTACAAAATGTCGCTCTGGCGAAAATTGATAGCTGGAAACCATTGAGTTTTTCAGCTTTTTCTCGTAGCTCCACGGCCTGACGCCGCCAGTACGGTTCACTGTCACAATAATATTCTAATGGCACACCTAGGTATCGTACCGGAGTAGTAGTCCATGAAATACCAGCCACAAATTGTGGAGTCACAGGCCATTCGCCGTGCCAGTATCCCAGGCACTTGCTCCAGTTTACCAAACTACCACTTGCATTACAATAAAGGTTCACAATTTTTATGGTCTCAGCGATACTATCATAATCTTTACAAAACACAGCTATATCATCTGCGTATGCCAGCACCCGTACTTCAGCTTCTTGTAGTTTGTACCCCACTATGTTATTGCTTTTTGGCAAAATGACTCTATATAAATTGAAAATAGGAGGGAAGACAAAGGGCAGCCTTGTCGTACAGAACGTCTGACATTAATTCGTTTCCCAAGAACTTTGTTAATGATTAGCCGAGTTTTACATCCAGTATATGCCATTCGAACTGTATCTCGAATTACTTTGCCAACATTGACATAGTCTAATAAAAGAAAAAGAATTTCGTGCGGTACTCGGTCAAATGCATTTTCTAAATCTATCTGGATCATCGCTATGTGATCATTTGTGGCATCGCAGCACTCCAATACACTTCGTGCCTTGTGAATGTTTGTGAATATAGTGCGCCGTTTGATCCCACATGTCTGGTGGTCGCCTATAATGTTATTAATAACTGTCTGCAGTCTCCTTGCTAGCACTTTCATCAAAATCTTGTAGTCGATATTTGAGAGACTAATTGGCCTGTACGATTTCACTTCACGTAATTTAACTGCGTCCTCAGTTTTTTTGGTATTAAAATAGTATGAGATAGCAGAAAAGGAAGGTGGCAAAGTCTTTATGTCTAAGGCTTCGTTAAAAACCGCTGCCAGGATCGGTGCTAGTTCGTGTTTGAATTCCTTATAAAATGCGGCTGTTAAGCCATCAGGTCCTGGGGACTTTCCCAAATGGAGGGCAATGATTGCTTTTGTCACTTCCGGTTCAGAAATAGGACATTCTAGGCTGTCTTTCCTGCAGTCCTCAACCTTTGGCATTAATTTTAAAAATTCATTCTTGAATTCATCTACATTTACTTTACACTTATCAAATAAAGTGGTGTAGTACTCGTTGAAAGCATCCTCTATATATCTTTGTTCACTTGTAACGTTACCCATGTATTCGATCTGATGTATAACATTCCGCTGAGCGTTTCGTTTTTCGAGACCAAGCATTTTTTTGGTCGGTTTCTCTCCTACGGTCATTTTCTCTGCCCTTGCCCTTATTTGTGCGCCACGATGCTTCTCCTCATCAATTTGTTCCAATTTGGACTTTACTGACCTTATATCATTTGTGAATAAGCCTGGCGTTTTGCTGTCCTCTGCTAGCAGTTCTTTGAGATTTAAACGTAGGGTTCTTTCTTCTTCACTCTTTCCGTGTTTTATTACACATGAGCGTTCTATAGCTATCAACTTTATATTCTGTTTAAATTGTTCCCACTTCACTCCGTATTTTTGGTCTCCACTATCTATGTTTACCAACGCCTCTCGAACACTGTCCATAAATTTTTCATCTTCCAAGAGATTAGAATTCAGCTTCCACATGTCCCAGTTAAATACTGATCTACGTCTATTCCTTTTACCTATTACAAATGATACTAAGCAATGATCACTAAATGAAATAGGGAGGACATTGTACTCACTGATAATCGGAATTAAATCCAGTGATACGTAGGCCCTATCTAGGCGCGCATGACTGGAGCCTTGGAAATGCGTATACAGTGTTGGTCCTTTACCAATACACTCTGCAACATCCTCAAGGTCTAAGTCAGAAATTAGATTCGTTAACGCGACTGTGCTTGAGTCGTTGAAATTGGATGTACTTGTTTTATCATCGGCACTGATCACACAATTAAAATCTCCCATAAGGATGACTATGCGATCGCATTCACAATAAGTACGAATTTCGTCGAATGTTACACACCGTTCATCAACTTTAAGAGGTGCATATAAACAAATCACTCGCCAATTAAGAGAAAAGAAGGTCAAATCACATACAACAAACCTTCCGGATGAGTCAGACGTGACGTTTTGAACACTGGCACCTAAACTATTCCGCACAAAGATCACACACCCTGCCGACCTACCAACTGCATGACTGACGCTGGCGGTGTAGCGTCCGGTGAAACGTTGCAGTAGGCTCTCGGTGGCGTCCACGCTCTCCACTTTGGTTTCCTGAACTGCAATAATGTCCAGGTCTTGGTCCATGGCTAGTCTGTAGAGCTGAGTCTGTTTCTTCCTGGAAGCCAGTCCTCGTACATTGAGCGTCGCTGCTTTCACGAACCCGCTCAGCGACGTGATCGGTGAGCGGGTCCAAGCTGAGAGCCCTGCACGTTCACTTATTGGGCTCTCGTCGTCCAGGGCGGATCCATGTTGTTCACCTTTAGTTTGAGCGGCCATCGTCGCGTTTGAGCGACGACGACCGTTGGCGGGCAGCGTTTCGTTTCTTGCCTCCACTGACCACCTTCCACTGCATTTCCGACTTTACTTGCGTTTCGTCTACTTGAGCACCGTCGTCTGAATCGCGATGGCGTTTTGCAGACGCCGATTCTAATTCCATGTTTAAGGTACCCAGATCACTAGGCAAATCCTCATTTTTGTGTGTTTTGTTCGCCAAAGAGTGCTGTGAAGCCGAGTTTAGAGGAGTCGAAGCAGCGTTGGCCTGGGACGCCGGCGTTTCAGGGCGCGTTGCTTGCAGCTGCGACGCGGCGTGCATCGCAGGCGCAGGACGCGTCTCTTCGCTAGTCGTTGGGGCCGCTTGACTTCCCATCTTCCGTTCGGCGTTCGTGTCCGGGGCTGAAGAAACTTGCTTGCTTTTCCCCAGCACCGGCGTGTCGTCCGATGTCGTCTGCTTCTGTGGTATCGCAGGCATAGACGCTTGTTCAGATTCCTCCTCATCCATGAGAAGTTCACTCTGTTGAGTCTCTGGTCGTCGCCCTGCAGCTCGTGCGTATGAACGGTTACACTCATCCTTCTCATGACCGAAAGAGTGGCATTCGCTGCACCTTGGGACCTTACAATCGCGTCGCATATGCCCCGTGCTTCGGCACCGCAAGCACAAAGGCGGTCTTCCCGGCACCACGACCAGTGCCGTACGGCTGCCAATACGCACCTGATGGGGCAGTTGATCCACAGAAACGCCATCTCGTAGTTGCATGCGTATTACACGAGTGGTCGATTCAACTCCTTCAAAATTATCGACTCTCCATCGGTCATCGGTCACCTCCTTGACGTCGCCGTATTCATAGAAGGCACGTCGAATAGCGTCTTTTGTAACATCGAACGCTAGCCAGTGCAATTTCATCTTGACTTCTTGCCGCGTCGGGTCAATGACGAGACTTACCCGGTCTTTTTATAACTTTGAGAACGCTTGCGTCTGTCAGTGCTTTCTTTGCTTGCTCGGTCTTCATGTTCAATAACCACACGTGCGACATCTGATTGCTCCGATGCCACTTACTGGCTGTATGACGCCTAAGTCTTTGAGAGGTTTCCTGAAGTCGTCGTTGCGATACGGTCGGCCGCTGCCGTCGCAGTGTAGAGCTACTGCTCGACGCATCGCTTCACATGATGGCAACGAAGGCAGAATAATCCTGTAGTCATTTGGAACATGGGGAGACGCTGTACTGCGGCCGGCGTCGGCCGCTGTCGCTGCTCGGGACGAGCTTTCCATCCTGCGTCTGCACCAACCGGCGTCCAGAAGCAGAATGAGCGCCACAGCGCCACCGCGTGAAGGCATTTTTTTTTTGCGAAGATATATATCTACCAAACAGCTTTTTTGCAAATCGCCGGCGGAACTTAGAACATTATTTGTGTCATATGCATTTGTTTGCGCATGCATTCGATGAGCGAATAGTTTGTAGGGCTCCGTGAACTTGAGACAAGAATGGTGAGCGCTTTCGGCTCCGACTGCGGTTCGTGGTGCGCCGTTCCGCAAGAACGATTAACGTGTGTTTGTACGTCGTTTTAGTGCTTCCCCGTGAACTGCGGGTGTTTACGCTCACCGAAATCCGCGGACGCGGCTGTGTTCGGCTGTCGAAACCTGCGTATGTTTCTCGCACGTGCGTGTGCTGTGAGAAATTTGGCTGACTTGTATCGGGAGGTACACGCGTGTCAGTGACAGCAGCCTATTCTCAGCTGTTTGAAGACAATGCGCATTCGCACGTAGACGTTGCACGGGTATTTTAGCGTGCCTATACTCTAACATTTGCATTTCGTACGCACGAACTGCCATAAGCTCAACGCTGGGGGCAGCGCACCGTTTTTAGGATTTCGACGATTACTTATTTCGCCAATTAGAATTTATGTGCATTATTTCGCAACACAGAGTGGTTTTTACTCATTTTCAGCCTTTTAACTTATCTTATTTATGGCGAGTGGCTGCTTTTACCTTCATTCAGCATCACACCGCTGTTAGAGTGAATGCCGAAACGCGCACCAAGCTCAAGAATGACGTACACTAATTATCGGCGGACAGGTAGGTCTCCCTTAAAAAAATGATGCTTCTGCGCATCTCTTTCGCAAACGTCCGCGTGTAGATGGGGTCAAGAAATGGTGCAGAACGACCCTCAAAATATTTATTGTTACTGCATGCTGTTGCTATTTGAAAATGGAGATTTTTATAGCTGGTACATTATCTCCACAGCAGTATACTGGAGATATTGGTCGTGGTAATTGGATAGGATAAACTTTTATTTTGGTCGTGGTTCACTGTTACAAATCGATGCTGAAATATGAGAACTGTACATAATATTCAAAAGAGTTAGCAAATGTTGGTGGCATACGCTCTCCTGCTGACATCTGCCCCAGACTTCTGTATACTTGATGTTCAAGTTCATCACCAAATTACGCAACCACTAATCAAACATCAACCAACCGATTTTCAATTTTGATCTTTCTCTGCCTCGCTGCCTTCCGTTTGTTTCTTTCTTGCCATGCTTTCCTAAAATCATCAGTTCATTTTCTTTTGTAGAACACAAGCATCAACATATAGGTCAGTGTTTCAGTACTGTCACGCATGCACTATAGAGCGGCCACATGGCGAACCCGAAAATTCTCAGCTTCCGCGGTTCTCGCCTCTGTTTTCTTTTTCTCCTCCTCCCCCCTTTCACGCTCGCGCGCTGGAGAACATGAGCGGGCGCGCGGCTCGATTTTTCTTGTGAAATATTGCTTACGAAATATTTCGTCCACGGTTTTTTGATAGAAATGAGACAATAAAAAATTTATTGCAAAGTGCTCAACAGAAATATTGTTTACCAAATATTACCCCAAAGGTATTTCAACAAAAATGAGTCAACAATTTTATTGCCAATGCTCAACAGAAATATTGTTGACGAAGTGTTGAAGCAAGTCAATGAGTATTGCGGAACCATTGAAGATCAATGGAGTCAATAATTCGATCACAGTCCGACAATGGAAAATCAACAGTCACTTTCATAAGGGTTTACTGTTTGCCTTGCTTGCGACACGCTGCAATCGCATTCTCTCTTCTCTCGTCCCGACGAAAGTGCTGGAAGCTAAGCAGGGAGGGGGCAAACAAAGAACGTCACACACGCCTTGTGACCTTGAGTACTTCTTATTTATTTTTTTCTTCGAATACGTAACTTTTCTAGTGCGATCACGCGCGTGCACGCGTGAACGAGTGACGGCCTCCCGTGGCGATCTTTGTAACGACCGAGCGCGCCATGTTCAAATCAGCCAATGGCTGATAGATGGGCTTACTACGAGTAATTTTCGGGCTTATTGCGTGATTTGTCGAGAAAAAAAGAGAAAGCATCTTTTATCTGACTTTGATAATTTATTGTGAACTCCAGTCCGCATGTTGCGCTATAATATCTGGCTCGCGTGTTGTCGGGAGCCTCTACTACCGATCGGCAGCATTTTCTGACTATGCTCGAAAAGTGTTGCAGGGCCCCTTTAAGAGATATCGCAGTGGAGGGCTCCGGAAATTTCGGACATCTGGTGTTCTTTAGCGTGCACAGGGGTGGCACAGTGCACGGTCTTCTACCAGTTCGTATCCATTGAAATGAGACCGCCGTTGCCGTCATCGAACCTGCGACCTTCGGGTCAGCAGCAGCGCAGCGTAGCCACTGTTCCTACGTGGTGAACCGGTCGGTTAAAGCAGTTTTCACGGTGGGTTCGGCCCGGCCTCGGGTCTGAAACTCTGGATTCAGGACAGGGCCCTGGTTTTAGGTGGCAGGCTTAAGTCCGGCCAGGCTTGGACTTTGTTTATTTATTAAGCTTGTTCTATACACTTTGTGCATACATACAGGGTATCTTGAAAAGCGTGTCAAAAATTGTGAAAGATAAAAAAGATCTGCTATTTGTTCAATGTCTATTAGTTACTTCTTCTTTAGCCGCAGACATCTTCAAATGGTTAGTGACATCATTTGAGCGAGTAATTAAGCAAGTGAACTTGGCTAATTATTAATTATTGTTATGCGGCAATATGAAGTGGGAAAATTGAAGTTCTTCATGCAAAGAACACATTTACACTTCGAGATTTTGAAAAGATGGCCTCTAAGAACAATTGGGAAGTAATAAGCTCTACCCGTGTTCGGAAGGGAAATCGAAAGCGATATCCGGCAGAGTGCTACTACCACGTTCGTCCGAGTCTAGAATGAGCCAGCGTCGTCACATTAACCATCAAACGACTTCGCTGTGCGGGTGTACGGGATGCCGTTGCAGTTATAGCACGCTGGACGCGCATACCTGTACGGCAATGAATGCGGATGAATCAAATGTAATGAATAAAGTGGAAAGTGGCTTTTTTTCAACGTTTCGAATTTCTGTGTACTGAGTAGCACGCTTTGAGCGAGGAGCAGTTGTGTGCTTCAAATATTTTCGACCTTGATATGCACCCACTATGTATGCATTGGATTAATGGAATACGACCGCAACTTGTGCGCCTTTTGTAATGGGTGCACAGGCGTATCAGCCGGGGGGGGGGGGGCAAGGAGGCCACAAGCCTCCGCCCCCTTTCTGAAAATACGTCGGGTTCAGCGTGAATAAAGTTCAAAGAACCTGTCTGGTTTATATATATATATATATATATATATATATATATATATATATATATATATATATATATATATATATATATTGTGGTAAAGCCTTTGAACAGTGGGTCATCCTCTTCAGCGCCTTCTAGTGGGTCGCCCTTTTCTTAAGAAGAAGAGCAGCTCGTGCAGAGAGTCGATCCCCGCATTGACTGTCGCTGTCGTGATCGTGAATCATCGCTGAGTGTCCGTCAATAAACCGCTTAACAATTTGGTGGAGAGTGCTGAGAGTGCTGTGCCCTTCAAACACCTTCGGTCAGCATTCGATGCCCTTGGAGCTTCGATCCCGTACCGTGCCTGCAACCATGTACCAAGACGCCGCCCAGCAAACGCTTCCTCCTACGTCGCCGCCATGTCCCGGTGTCCCCCGCATCCGCGACCCTCCTGTATTCACCGGAGCGGATGGCACCGACGTCGAGGACTGGCTGGCCATGTACGAACGCGTGAGCGTCCCCAACCATTGGGACGAGGCAGGTAAACTCGGCAACCTGTTTTTCTATCTCGCGGGTGTGGCCGGCATGTGGTACAACAACCACGCATCTGATTTCCCGACATGGTCCGCTTTTAAAACCGCTGTCGTCGACGTGTTCGGCCGCCCGGCCGTTCGTAAGCTGCAAGCTGAACAGCGTTTACGTGAACGAGCCCAGCAGACCGGCGAGTCCTTCACAAGTTATATCGAGGACATCCTTGACTTGTGCAAGAAAGTCGACCTGAACATGTCAGAGGCTGACAAAATCACTCATATTCTAAAAGGCATCGCCGACGATGCCTTCACGATGCTTCTGGCAAAGAACCCCCGCACTGTGGCCGAAGTCATCATGTTATGCCAAAGTTACGACGAGCTGCGGCGGCAGCGCTTGATGACCCGTCGCCCGCCACCACGTGATGCTGATCTCTCGGCCTTGTCAGCAGTTCCAGACCACGCAACCTTGCTCGCCGAAATCAAGTCGTTCGTGCGTGAGGAAGTTGCCCGCCAGGTCTCTCTACTGGCTTTTGCTTCCCCACAACAAGCTCAACAGCCATCAAGTACACTTCCACCTCCGCTCCGCCGAGCCATTCAGCAGGAAATCGCGGAGGTCGTCCCTGAATACCACCAGCCACCTCCTGCATCTGTGCCACTCAGCTACGCCCAAGTTGTTGCCAGGCCGCCCCCACCGATTTCTGTCACTGTTCCGCTAAATTACACCGACACCGTCGTGAGGCCCCAGGCCTTTGGAGAACCAGTCTCGCCTACATACGCCGGCGTCACCCACGTGCCCCGAGTGCCGCCTACCATGCACTCATATCAGCAGCCGGCTCGCCAATCGCGTTCTGCGACATGGATGCGACCAGCAAACCAATGGCGCACTGCTGATAATCGCCCCATCTGCTTTGCTTGCGGTTGCGCCGGTCATGTCGCACGATATTGCAATCGTGTGCAGCAACCGCAGGTCGCCTCTAACTTTCCCAGCCAGTCAAGCCGCTCTTATGACCAACCGCCACCTATGTCACCGTCGTCCCGCCCCGTTCCATCTACCCGCCGTTCACCATCTCCACGACGTCGCTCACTGTCACCGATGCGGCCACGTCCACTCGAGGGCGACCAGGAAAACTAGTCGTCGCAGTCCACGAGGCAAGGGCTGCGATGCTGTCGAACTGCGGAAGCCCCCAGGAAAGCCCGTCGAACGTGATAGACGTGCTTGTGGATGGCGTTCGTGCATCTGCCCTTGTAGATACTGGAGCCGCCGTATCCGTGATGGACGAAAAACTTTGCCGATTACTTCGTAAAGTGACCACGCCGCTTTGCGGGCTCTCCCTCCGTACAGCCAGCGCCCAAAGCATTCACCCTACAGCGATGTGCACAGCCCGCCTTATGATTCAGGACGTGATGTATGCGGTCGAATTCATCATAATTTCTTCATGCTCTCACGACGTCATCCTAGGATGGGATTTTCTCTCCCGCCACGACGCCGTCATTCATTGCGCACCAGCAGAAATAGAACTCGCGCCATTCTCTTCTTTGACGCCGGCCGACAGTCCATCCGCTGCAAGCAAGTTACTTGTCAGAGACGACATTCAAGTGCCTGCAAACTCGTCCGTTGCGGTGTCGCTCTACTGCGCAAGCCTTTCTGACACCGCTGCACTCCTCTCACCATCTCATCGTGTTTTCATAAGAAAAAGCTTGCTGGTTCCTTTCGCGACCGTGCAACTCACTCACGGCAGCACCACTATTTTTGTTGTGAACTCATCTCCGTACAGCGTTACGTTGGTGCGAGGAGAATGTCTCGGCAGCGTGGAACCCATCGAAGACGCGCAAGTTATGGATCAACCCGATGACATGCACTGCCCAAGTTCCTGTACGCTTGGTGCTGTTTCGACATCTGCTTCATCATCCGATGATATATTCGGTTCCTGCATACCCGACGACCTTACGCAGGGCCAGCGTTCCCAGCTTTTGGGCCTGTTGGAAGAATTCCGCTCTTCTTTCGATGTCGCTCAACCTTCTCTCGGCCGCACATCCACCGTTACGCATCGCATCGACACAGGCGCACATCCACCGCTGCGGCAACGTCCATATCGCGTATCTCCCACAGAACGCCGTGTAATCAACGAGCAAGTCGACGACATGCTTCGCCGCGATGTTATTCGCCCCTCTAGCAGCCCCTGGGCATCTCCTGTCGTTCTCGTCACGAAGAAGGACGGTTCTGTGCGGTTCTGTGTGGACTACCGACGCCTCAACAAGGTCACTCGTAAGGACGTGTATCCACTACCGCGAGTAGATGACGCGATTGACAGCCTGCAAGGAGCAGAATTCTTTTCATCCCTCGATTTGCGCTCAGGGTACTGGCAAGTACCTATGGCTGAGGACGCTCGACCAAAGACCGCTTTTGTCACCCCCGACGGCTTGTACGAGTTTAACGTTATGCCGTTTGGGCTGTGCAATGCGCCCGCCACCTTTGAGCGCATGATGGATACAGTTCTGCGTGACCTGAAATGGCACACGTGCCTGTGCTACCTCGATGACGTCGTCGTTTTCGCTCCTGACTTCTCGACGCACCTTCAACGCCTTCGGCATGTTTTAACGCGTCTGAGAAACGCCAGACTGCAACTGAACCTAAAGAAGTGCCAATTTGCAGCGCGGCAGCTGACAATACTCGGCTACGTCGTGTCCAAGGACGGAATTCTTCCTGATCCAACCAAGCTTCGAGCCGTGACCGAGTTCCCCAAGCCGACATCCGTGAAGGAACTGCGCAGTTTCGTAGGACTGTGTTCCTACTTTCGGCGCTTCATTCGAAACTTCGCGACTATCATATCGCCGCTGACGAAGCTTCTCGGAAGTAACGGGCCTCTCCATTCGTGGTCATCACAGTGCGACGACGCTTTCAGTACACTTCGTCGTTTGTTGACGTCGCCTCCCATACTCCGCCACTACGATCCTACGGCCCCTACAGAGGTACACACGGATGCCAGTGGTGTCGGCCTCGGCGCCGTCCTTGCGCAGCGCAAACCAGGGTTCCCGGAATATGTCGTGGCGTACGCGAGCCGTACGCTTACTAAAGCCGAGACTAATTACACAGTCACCGAGAAAGAATGTTTGGCAATCGTCTGGGCCCTTGCAAAGTTCCGACCTTATTTGTATGGTCGCCCATTTGATGTCGTCACCGACCACCACGCACTATGCTGGTTGTCGTCATTGAAAGATCCCTCAGGCCGTCTCGCCCGGTGGGCACTTCGCCTGCAAGACTATGACATCCGCGTGCTGTACCGCAATGGAAGGCAACATGCTGACGCCGACGCCCTGTCGCGCTCTCCCTTGCCTGACGACAATGCCAACAACTCAGGGTCTCACCTTGCCATTTCTTCGATTAGCATTCATGCTATTGCTACTGAACAGCGCAAGGATCAATGGATTGCCTCACTGATAGACTTGCTGACTGATCCATCCACTCCATCCACTCGCGCGTTGCGTCGTCAAGCCCACCATTTCGCCGTTCGCGACGACCTCCTCCATCGACGCAATTACCACGGTGACGGCCGCCAGTGGCTACTAGTCATACCTCGCAGTCTGCGCTCTGACATATGCGAATTCTTTCATTCTGATCCGCAGTGTGCACACTCCGGGGTATCGAAGACTTACCACCGCATTCGCCAACGGTACTTTTGGCGCGGCATGTACCGCTACGTGCAGAAATTCGTTCGCTCCTGCATAGCATGTCAGCGCCGCAAAACTTCAACGCACCCGTCGCCGGTAGGCCTGCAACCTCTACCTTGCCCTGCCAGGCCGTTTGGGCGTGTTGGCATCGATTTGTATGGGCCACTTCCACTAACGTCGGCTGGTAACCGCTGGGCCATTGTTGCTGTGGACCACCTCACGCGATACGCCGAAACGGCCGCTCTTCCCGCGGCTACAGCGAGCGATGTGGCTTCCTTTCTGCTCCAACGATTCATTCTGCGACACGGCCCACCCCAGGAACTGCTCAGTGACCGAGGCCGTGTCTTCCTGTCTGAAGTCGTTCAAGTCATTCTCAAAGAGTGCAACGTTGTTCACCGCAAAACTGCTGCTTACCACCCGCAGACGAATGGCCTCACAGAACGCTTCAACCGTACGCTGGGCGACATGCTCTCCAAATACGTCGCCGCCGATCACACAAATTGGGATTCCATTCTACCCTTCGTCACCTACGCATATAATACCGCCCCTCAGAGCACTACTGGCTTTTCACCTTTCTTTTTATTATATGGAAGGCACCCGTCACACACCATCGACACGATACTTCCGTGCAGGCCAGATCCGTCTGAGTGGGCACCTATTTCTGCTACAGCCAAGCTTGCTGAAGAATGTCGAGAGCTTGCAAAGACCTTTACTGCGCATGATCAAAGCGGCAAAAAAAGCATTCGCGCTGACGCCAGTACTACTGCACCCACATTCCCCCCTGGAGCGCTCGTCTGGCTCTCGATCCCTACTACTGCAACTGGCCTATCTTCAAAACTATTGCCTAAATACGAAGGCCCCTACCGTGTCGTCAAATGCACTTCCCCAGTCAACTACTTGATTGAACCCATCGAACAATCTTCGGACATGCGTCGTCGAGGACGTGACATTGTTAGCGTGGAGCGCCTCAAGGCCTACCATGACCCGCTCATTGTAACCAGCTGTTAGGTCGCCAGGCGGCTCCCTTTTCGTACCCGGGGTAGTTGTGGTAAAGCCTTTGAACAGTGGGTCATCCTCTTCAGCGCCTTCTAGTGGGTCGCCCTTTTCTTAAGAAGAAGAGCAGCTCGTGCAGAGAGTCGATCCCCGCATTGACTGTCGCTGTCGTGATCGTGAATCATCGCTGAGTGTCCGTCAATAAACCGCTTAACAATTTATATATATATATATATATATATATATATATATATATATATATATATATATATATATATATATATATATATATATATATATATATATATATATATCCAGGCTGATGAATGAGGAAAGTTAGCCCCTTCCTGCTCGCGAATGAGTTCGTACGCCACTGAATGGGTGGCTGGCTCTTAACAACGAAATCGTAATTACGACCATATGTTCTGACGCCCGATGGCAATGACCGTTTGTGCCAAGAAGAAATATTACTGCGATAATATATGCTGCGCGGTGAAGCCTGCATACAGCAAGCGGGTGTTCGTTATCACCTATTTCCCCGAATTACCAAGCGATGAAGTTATTTTCACGGTATTTACAAGCAGGCGCGTGGCTTTGAGGGAGGACACCTGTTTGCCCCGCCAACGACCCGAGTTCCATCTTCACTCGGACCTGGAAATATGTTTATTTTATTTGCATCATTTTTTTTATTTTTCAGTCTCAGACAAGATGGCAATTTTTTTCGCTCACCACTGACGACGCCGATGCCGGCATATCTGTGAAACGGGTTCATTAAGTTCATTAATGCTACCACTTTAAAACCGCCTGGCCTGCGCAGAACGCGCAGAATACAGACAAGTAATGCTGCAGAAGAGCGGCCTTTCTTCAGGGCCTTTTAGAGGGGAAGCTCCTTGCTGTTTGGGTCGTTTCCTCCTCCGTCCGTACATAACATATATGTAGCCACTTCTAGTTAATGAATTGCTCCCTAGATGGCATTGCGAGAATACGTTTTTAGAAACACCGCTAGACGGCGTTAGTTGTTTTTGTACAGCTGGCGTATCAAGAAGATAAGTGGCGCTCTTGTAATAAAAAAACTACACCTTATCCACGTAGTAAATGATGATGAGTGGAGCGAAGCATTCATACATCTATCCGATGCGTGCTCTAGTGTGCTAAGAACGGGCGGACGGATGAACGTACGAACAGACATACGGACAGACAGACACAGAGACGAACAAACAGACAGACATACATACAGACGGACGGACGGACGGACAGACGGACAGGCGAATGCTTCACCCCAATCATTATAATTCACTCCATAGATAGGCTGTGAATTTTTTACCATGCTTTGGGTAACTATACTAAAAGCACACGGGCAGAGCACGCCATTTTTTTCATACCACTGTGCCATTCATCATCGTAATTTTTTGCAGTAGGGAGGCATTCCTTGTTTGTTTTTCCTTTAAGAACAATGGCACGCACTAGCTCTCGGAGATTGACCAGGAATGAGTAGAAAAATCTTCCTAAGATCATTTGAAAATGTTATGATTAAAAAATAAAAAAATAAAATGAGAATGTCACGTATTACAATAAATTAAGACCGCAAGTAATATATTTTTTTTTCAGCTCGTATTTCAGACTGTCGTCACTATGCTATGTTTCGTCATTCTTCGGACATGCGGCGTATATCGCTTGCACACTTGTAAGAAAATTTCTGCAATTTTCCGATGCTGAGGCTGAGGACGATGAAGATTCGTGAAGCTTTTGTGATGAGTTGGAGCATAGTTACGCTAGTCGCACTGGATGATGCCTGGTAGTTAATTGCTGTACTAAAACACTTTATTGCCCCGCCGCGGTGGTCTAGTGGCCAAGGTACTCGGCTGCTGAACCGCAGGTCGCGGGATCGAATCTCGGCTGCGGCGGCTGCATTTCCGATGGAGGAGGGAACGTTGTACGCCCGTGTGCTCAGATTTGGGTGCATTAAAGAACCCCAGGCGGTCGAAATTTCCGGAGCCCTCCACTACGGCGTCTCTCATAATCATATTGTGGTTTTCGGACGTTAAACCCTGCAAATCAATCAATCAAAACACTTTATTACGCATATGAACGCGATTTCTTGCCCGAAATGAAGCTTGCCTCAATTGGCATCACAGTTTTCAGCACCGGTGTAGCTCAGCGATAGAATGCTCGGCTGCCCTGCAGAGGGCCCGGATTCGAATCCCATTCTGTAATCGCCAGTTCTTACTTTTACCTGTTATTTTTATTTCGCGCGATAGTGGTTACGAACTCCGGTTGGGGCTACGCATAACTACGGCACCAAAAGGAACACTCGTTGCGACCCTTAAAAGTTTTCGCTGTAAAAGGAGACCTACGTGGTAAGCTGTTAACCAGCAATATTTCTGCCCAGCTGTTATCGGTTTAAGAAAAGTTTATCCAAGGCATATTTCAACGCACCCAGTGCGTCTATTGCATGCCATCAACACTATTACAACCATTTATTGATTTGATTGATATGTGGGGTTCACCGTCCCAAGACCACGATATAATTATGAGAGACGCCGTAGTCGAGGACTCCGGAAATTTCGACCGCCTGGGGTTCTTTTACGTGCACCCATGTCTGAGTACACGGGCCTACAACATTTCCGCCTCCATCGGAATTGCAGCCGCCGCAGCCGGGATTCAATCCCGCAACCTGCGGGTCATCAGCCGAGTACCTTAGCCACTAGGCCACCCCGGCGGGGCAGCACTATTACCACCAAACATTACCTCTATTACCCCCCAAAATGAATAAATTCATTCTTTTTATACATAATTTATGAATCAATCCTAATATTTAAGCTGTACATTACACATTCAAGTATAACTATCGCCTAACGAGTGTCCCTCCATAAAATACATTTCCTCGGTGGATTCATACTTGATCCGACGGGACACCTGAAGGTCTCTTGGAACTTCCGGTTGTTCCATAATGGCACGTTCGTCAACAAAGCAGCTAACGTGCTTTCTGTAGTGTTGTCAGCTGATGAATCTTCACAAAAGCTGAGCGCGTAGTACACAAAAAAGAGATGGTAAATGCCATATGTCTGGAAGGTCTCGAAGCGCACGTCGAGGTGTTTTTCTTCTTGCAACAGGTCCATGGCAGGCTTCATGGCAGCAGTGTATTGGAGCAACTCTAACGCCCCCAGCTGGCGTACGCCGTACTGCTGGAAGCATAGTTGAGTCACCGCTAAAAAAGAACTAGACATGTCGGGCCACCATACACGGCTGGCAACAGCACTCGCGCTGCTCCGGCTGGCCACGCTGGTCATCAGCATCTGAAGCAAGCAACGGACTATGCGCACTCCAGAGCTTGATAGTTGTAGGCTTCGGAGGCTTTTGTCGGTTAACTGCGTAAAATTAAATAACAATACCGGAACATACACCGTGTTGCCGTCCAAGGTGCAGTCATGATCGAAGGCCGATCCATGCCAACGGTCGGCTTCTTCTCGGCGCAAGATCTCGGTGAAGCTGTGACTGTGTAAAGTGTAAAAAGAACGCAGGCTCTGACCACGGACAACGCGAGGTAGTGAAGTCACATAACCTTCAAACTTTTCGTGGTTGTTCAGCCAGCTAGGTCGAAACAGACGGAAACGAGTGCTGTTGAGCAAGAGGTCAGCTCGAGCTTGGGAGTCGCGGTAGAGTACTGCAAGCCTGGAGAGGCTCCTTACAAGCTGAAGGCGCAGCGATTCCAAGAGCCGCTGGACCATGTCGACGGCAAAGTGCGTCTTCAAGGCAAGTTCACTGGCGTAAAAGAACAAGTCCGGCAATGCTCGCTCTACCGACCGCACACAGAGCTTCCATCGAGGCAACGAAGACCTAGGGTGGCCGTAGATATGTTGGACTAAGGTATGGACCAATGGCCTTCCCGACGAGGGTGCATATGCAGCCACTTCGATCATAAGGCGGATACCGAGGTAGTTCATGACAATGTAGTGGTCTGTATTCCTCAACAAGGTGACTAGTGCGTCGAAGAAAGCCGGCGATTGAATGAGCAGTTCTGTGTGTCCACCAGAGTACAGGGGGGACTCACTGTTTAAGAACAATTCGACATAGAAAGTAGACAGTTCTGGATGTGTTTTCAGAAGCACCACGCGACGAGTCGGCAGTCCTACTGACACGGTGTAGGTGTACACAAGCATTTCAAGGCGCGACGCAAACGAAGCCACTTCGAGAGAGTACGCCGTTGGATTTCGCTGCTTTTTTAGGGCGGTAATACCATCAAATGCAGTGCTGTTGTAGAACTCGGTCACCTGCGCCTGGTCGCCGCCCTTGGGTGCCAACATATTAGGCATTCCGACGCTCAGGATGTCCACGTCACCTTTTGTCGGATGTGCAATGGCTCGTATGCTGAGCAAGGCCTCAGCGCCAGTCATCTTCAATACCCTGGCGGCAATTTTCCACAGCGATGTGCTGTTGCGCGGCGTAAAGCTAAAGGGGAAACCTTCTAGGCTGACCAACCAGAGTAGCTCCAGCATCGGATTCCAGTCGTCTAGGTCCAGTTGACGTGTGTCCATACACTCATAAAAAAGTGCCTTGAGCGTAGCAAGGTTCTCTGGAGAGCTACTGCGCTGAAGGACCCTATGCACGCTTTGTTCCAGTTGGTGGTTCAGCTCGTCTGAGGCTGCGGCCGCAACGTTCATTTTGGTAGCATCGCCATCACCCTTCCAGCGACTGCAAACGAAGTGATAAAAGTCCTCACAGGGATCCAAATCCCAGGACAAGAGCCCTTTGAGGTAAGCTCCGTCGCGCTTGCACGCTGGTGTTGAACAAGTGTCATACTCCTCTTCAGTAGCATCTTGAGTGACTAAACTTCCGTTTTTAGCAACCAGGAATGATCCGGGCATGCGTGGCGTAAACGACTGAGGCTTCTCCACTGTGCTGACTTTGCTATACAAAAACGTTGCCGATACACATGCAAATAAAGCCAAAGCAACGAGCAGAACACCGAGGCACATCGCTGCCTTCTTTTTGAAAAGAAGTATGCGTTTGAAAGGTTGCTGTTCTTCCACTGCTGGGGACTCACTCAACAATAGCGCGGTGCCGGTTTCTTGGCATTCGAAGTCAGAACAGCCTTGACCTACAAGGTGAGGAGGGACTTGGGCTCGTTGCGGGGCAGTGCTTGTCGAAGCTATTCCAGACGCACCAAGTCCCGAAGCTTTAAGCAAAGGTTTGCCTCCTCGAGTCCACCCTTTGGGAGATGAACGCTCCTGGGGGGCTAGCTTCGACGCCTCCGGATATCGCACATGATCAAAACTCAGCGACCGAACATAATTTTGGCTCGCCTCTTGTGGAACCGTGTTACGGTTGCTGGGAGGCTGTAAGTTCTTGCCCAAACCACCTTTCCGCATTTCATGGTATACATACGTTGTGATTGGTGTTAACGTAGCATCACGTTCTCTCAGCGGTGACAAACGTTCAATTGCTTTCCGCAACGATTGAAGTGTTTTTGGGCTCTCTGAGCAGTCTCTGATTGCTCGGTTCCATGAAGGATCAAAAACCCTCGAGTAGGTACCACAATCTTGGTAAACTTGAGAAGCTGGCGGCATGCAATCGGATGGTAGTTCCTCGACAAGACCAACACTAATTCCCTTAAGTCCTGGCGTTTCGGCATGGAAAAGCTTCAACGGGCCGCCTTCATGCGAACCGACCTTCTTTTCCTTTGACATCCTTCCTTTATCTGCCAAAGGTGCCGCCACTCTCGAAAAGCGAGTCTTCAATTCACTTCGCCGCGCCGATCCCTCGCCCTTTATACTTTCGGCAGGTGAAAAAGCCCCACTAGACTGGACCAAGTGCTTCTGCTCGAGCTGCTTCCATGATCTGCGACCATTGCGCTTTGCAGAATCAGCGCACTTAGACTTCTTGCCAGCAAGGCTTCGGTGACTGTCGAGATCGTCAGACTGATTGTCTGTTGGCCCCGAACTATTGAAGCTCACCTTTGTGCGGTTGAAGCGCACCCTCCCAGGAGAATCGTACCATAGAAGCCGAGCCTCCTCCTCCGGTGCATAGCTTGGATGGTCACCGTCGTGCGGCAATGGTTTCTGGTTCTGCCCTCTTGGTTGAGTCCACGAAACACGGCACCGTGGCGTCTCATCCTCGCAGAGCCTTGTCGGTCGACCCGTTGCACAAACTGAAGTGGCTCGCCGGACGTTGTGTGGTCGACGCAGCAAGCTCGTGTCGTCCAAGAACAGCCTCCGGCGCGCTTTGTCGAGCCTAGAAAGCCGTTCCATAGCCTCAATACTCGTGTGAAGTGCTAGCACGGCAGCCTGCTTGCTTGCTTCTTCTTCTTCTTGTCCTCGTGCAGCACGAGGAGCAGAGCACTAACCATTTTCTTCTTCCTCTCGTCTCATGGCTCATACTCATTGAGTTTCGTACAATATTACCTATAGAGGAGAATCTGGCGCTAGTACCTAAGCGGGCTGCTTCAGCCAAGAATAATATAGTAACGTTGACTTCAGCGGCATTTGTACCCCCATCGGAATTATGGGAAGTACCTGCTTTGGATAAATTAACCTGCTTTGGATGGATTGCGTTCTTGGGAATCACAATGCCTGTTTTCCGAGTGTAAAACAGAGTGCTATGAAGGTATATCCAACTTAAACTTGCTTCATTCTTCTGTGCGCAAACTTTATTGCAGACAATTTTTGTGACCACTTGGTAGAAATGAAACCTGGGCAAATTAACCTACCAGGGTTTACGTTGCTCTGCCATTACGTTCTAGATTTGACATCAAGATTCAATGAACTATTTTTAACAGCACTTCAAGACAAACAGGCCTGCTTTTAGCGGCAAAGCTCCTAAAGGCGTGGGTCTGTCCATCCCTCGAATGACGCGACCACCTATAGCTCCACCTTTGCAAACTACCTACTACTTCCTCCTTGCAAGCATCCCACTACGCCCCATCTCCAATCGACCAGTTTGCCGACCAAAGCCGTTACAATGAAGGGGGAACGGAAGTGACGTATAGTTAACGTTCACGAATAATAAAATTAATTGTATTAATATATACAGTGCTTGTCACGTCTTTGATGCTGTAGTGGGTGATATTCGTGGATGGTTCACGGTTTAACGATGAAACGCTCCAGCGCTTCGCCACACTCATCATCACTCACTCCGTGTATATGATTTGATTGTTTTTTCTGGAAGCTACGCATAACGTATTCATGGAAATAACAGAACAGTATCAAGTGAGAATCACTTAACGTATCGTGTGCTACGATTTCAAGTACGTCTGTCCAAGTCGTCTGCCCCCAACGTACCTGTCGTTTTGTAGTGAAATCGAGTCAGGGGAGCGTGAAGATCCGTCTACTTCGCTTCGCCGCCATTTTACGATCAATTTGAACTAGCTTTGGCAAGACGCGCTATCAAAAAGATCTGAATCCCAAGCAATATCCTGCAATGCGTGGGAGGCTACATCTATGCACAGCGGTGAGTGGACAACGCCTCGCTAAAACTGTCAAACATAATCTGTAAAGCTCCAACGTCGCAGTAAATCAAGAGACCTAACGGTGTTGAGCCTCTTTGAACAACAAAGGCGCTGCTTCAGTGCTTTGCACCACACCCCACTACCCACTCTGCGCGAATAACCAAACTGAAACTGTAAAGAAATATCCACAGAAATTCCGCTAGCTAAGGCAATCCAGTTGGAAGCCTGTACTTCTAATAATTCCTATGGGGGTGCACGATTGTATTGCCGGATTCCTCTCTAGGTATTATTCATGAAACTTTATGCTCATACCGAATGCATTTGATTGGCCGAATCGTTGGTGAAGTTTTACAGTATTTTATTTACTTTATTACTCACATAGGCTAGAATTACCTTGTGTAACCAATTTATGTACAAAATATTGGTAACAAAATATTTAAAAGATGGATAATTCAGCAAAATATTTTCTACAATTTCTGATGCATTCCTCAATGGTGAAGAACACACCCCTCTGACTGTAGCCCAGAGTAGAGCCGCCAAAAGGAACAAGCACTTCTGTAATGAGGAGGAAACCATGAGTCATTACTTTTTATCTTATCGGCACTTCACGATATTGAGAAAAAAATTCATAGTACCACCTCTACGAGATATATGTCTGGAAGTATCAGAATAAGTGTTTTTTTTTAATTTTTTTAGGGGCGAAGCTCCTTAGGGTATGGGTCTGTCCTTCTTCCTCCGAAGGTGTACGTAGCCTTCGGTGACACATACCCGAATCAGCAGTCCTTAGAACGTCCGCTGGATGGCGTCACTTGTATACGATGAATACATGACGAAAAGAAGTGAGATGGCCGTTTTTGGATTGTTCACTAGAGTAAGGCAAGTATTTCTTTAGCTTTTCAAATAAAGGAAACGTGCACAAAGTTCAAGGGAATCTCTAGTAGTTTTATGTAGGTAAAAAAACGTTTATTTTAATATATTTTGCCAAGTAGGTGAAGGAAGGTGTACAAAATGAGTTGGCTATTTTCTAAATCTCTTCTTTCACACCGATACTATTCAGGCACATCGGTAGATAAAACCAGATGTTATCAAGGGCTTGTGTTTGTAAACAGTGAAAAGGTCTATAAGGGGCCTGTTGTGTTGTACACGCTGTATTCGCTTGGCGTAACGCAGGCAAAACGACGTGCGAAAATTGAAAAAAAAATGTGAGGGGGTGGGCAAGCAAATGAGAAATGATCAGATAGAAAGAGAGGGGGCAAAGGGAAGAAAAATAGAAATATAAAAGAATGTAAATCTGAAAAAGTGAAAGGGAAAGAAAGAGAGGAGGAAAAAAAGGAGAGACCTAGGAGAAACAAAGAAAGCTGCCCACCTTTAGCACTGCCTTCAGACTTCATACCGCTAGTGCAAAGCTGCCTTAATTACTTTTAAAGACGATAGTCTTTCTTGGGGACCTTCGACGCAAACATTTTGGTCTGTCTGTCTGTCTGTCTGTGTTTGGAAAAAGTTGTGAACGATTTAGAGTACTTGGTACTCTACTATGGCAGAGCATAGAGCCGTCCCGTGAGCCTTTAACTTGATGAGGCCCAGTGCAATTTGTCAGGAGAAATCGCTTGTCCGCCTTTAACGGTACCCTAAACGGTACCAAAGTGGCTAAACGATACTCGAAACGGCCGACTCCATCCGCAGCGCCCACCAATAATGCTCAAGATTCAGCATTCATAATTGTGTGATTGTCCATTAAAAATCAAATATTGCGCATATCTGAGGCCCCATAACAACACCTCAATAATCTGAATGTGTGTCTCTTACTAGAAAAAAATACATAAGTAATTATAAGGGCCATAGCGTTTATAACGTTCCGCTGACCAGACAACGCTTGTACGAAAAGGCAAGTGTTTCCAACGCTTTGCTACGACGACACGGTGGTGGCACCTATCCGTCGCCTTGCGTCCTACACCTTATCATTTCCGAGACGAGCGCGCAGGGTGCGCGCGCTTCGTTTTCCAAGATAACTGCCAGATAGCGCTCATGTCTCACGTGGGACCTGACTTCATGCGCTCGTTCGCCTCCGCTGCACGCTCAAGGCACTCTAACGCAGCGCCTCCAGTATACCATTCACCGATTTTGTTGCGAAGAACATGAAATAAACGTTTTGTTCACTCTCTCCAGACGCAAGACTATCGTCTTTTGACGACATTTGCAGGTTAACATATAAATACGGGGCCAATTTTTTTTAACGTTCTTTCATGCAGTCTTCTTTTCTCTGTGCGTGTGCATTATAAGTCTGTGTGATACTTGCACTATATAATTATTGTTTCGCTCAGTAAAGCATCAAGTGGCGAATAACGAACGCTTGGAGATGTAAGCCAATTATAACGTCATGGAGTCACGTTTGTTTTTGTTTCAACAGTTGTTCTGTTAATAAACTGTAGAAAGACTGGAAGCTGGGCCAGTTGATGACGTATACATATATATATATATATATATATATATATATATATATATATATATATATATATATATATATAATTTTTGTGCGTATTGCATCATTTTGTTGGCAGGCTTTATCAGTTGCACGTAATAAAATATTCATAAAGTTCATTTCTGTAGGCGTTTCATAGTTTCTTATTAGTGAAAAAGTGCTTTCCATCCTATAAAAGTTCTTATAAAATGAACGAATACCTTCCTGACTTTCACACACAGTGGTCGAGGAAGCGAACACGGTTTCTGTTTCTAGCACAGCTTCCTCATTTAAACGCGTGGCAGGTGTCATTGACAAGGTAAGCGCATGCCCAGAAAACGCGCTCAGCTTGGCCCATTATCTGCTTGCCCGTTCCTTCGTGATAACTTCGCCCTGCTTTTACTCACTTCAGACGAACAGGATGCGCGTCTTGCCCGTATCTTTTATTGCTTATTCAGCTAGCAACCCCGAAAATGAAATGCGCAGATACGTCACACGCCCCCGTGCATGAGATAAGCCGACAAGTGTGGATCGTCGGGATCGAGTTAGTGCAGGGCGACGTTTTCACGAAAGAACAGGCAAGTGAACGGTGGGCCCAGCTGAGCGCGCTTCCTGGGAATGCTCTTACTTTCGCCCCGTTTGCAAATTGGCCTCATCGCATGGAGCTGACGCACACACACGAAGAAGTTGGCGCTCACAGACGATTTCAGCGGCTGTACTTTCAATGATGTTAATCAAATACGTGTTTCGCGCAAGACTCGTAGCAGTTCCCTTGGGCTCTGTGCGAACATCCCGAATCACGCTGCTGAACACCACGCCGAGAAGCACGCAAACGCAGTGAATATAACGAGTAGAAACCTTTTCATGATTGGAGAGAAAAGGATGTAATATTTAAATACGATCACCCAAAACGCTGCGCGATCGAATGAGTTCACAGCGCCGAAACGCACGCGTCCATAAGTGATATTTCGGGTCTACATTAGAGATTCTATCACTTGCGCAACCTTTAAGCAGCAGTGGGGATAATGAAGAAAGTAACTTTCGAAACAGCACAAGAAACGAAAGACACAGAAAAAAAAGTTTCGCAACACGAGCGATGTGTTGTCGCGGCGCTCGTGTTGTTAAATGTTCTGAAAATAACAACAACCGGAGTCTTGCGTCCCTAAAGCACCCGTAGTGAAGGGCTCTGGAAATTCTGACCATCTGGTGTTCTTTTACGTACGCTGACATCTTACAACACACGGGCATCTAACATTCCGCCTCCATCGAAATGTGACCGCCGCAGCCGGAATCGAACCCGCGACCTTCTCGTCAGCGGCCGAGCACGCTCACTGCACCACTGCAGCGACGGACTGTCAAGTCTTTCTTGGTGTCTTTCGTTTTGTTTTTTTCCCCATAGATAAAAAAAATGTGAGAAGGTATAACTACTTAAAGCCGACTATTCCCACATCAAACACTCAAAGATAAGCTAAGGTGGTTGCTTGGGCGCGTTGGTACAGCATATTCGAAGAAAACAGCACGAAAAACGAGAAGCTGTGCAATGGACGCATACGGAGCGTTGTGCTTCTTCGCCTGGTTCCTCGTCTTTCGCACTGTTTCCAAACGAACCCGAGCTCATCAGCCCAACTCTCCCATTTGCTGCAACGAAGTAAGACACGCTAAAACGCGTGCCGAGTGCAGTGACTATTTGGAAGGTTGCGCGCGCAGAGGCCACAGTGTGCCATGGTGTCGGCTACACGCGGGCTACAACGTGCTATCGGCGCTGCCTTACACCAAGAAATAATCTCTGGCGCGATGCGAGGCAAACGTCGGACTTACCGAGGCTTAGCGACAGCGTAGCACGGGAAGAATTCGGACAACCCGAATGTTCGAGAATCACTAAACAAATTGGCTGGGTTGATGACAAATGGTGGATGCAGAGCGGGGCGTCGCTGAGCTGCAGGTCTTCCGTGTTTGGTCATCATGAGTGGATCGACGGATGCAGCCAGCCATAACACTTACCGACCTAGAGGCGCGCACTGTGAGCAAATAAAGCGAATATATATGCAATGCATTAGGAGGGGTGCTATAACAGACGACTGGTTTGCACGTTTCGTTTGAGACGGGGAATTATGTGTCGCCCTCTGCCAGGTGAATCGGAGCGTTGTAACATTGGTTTCACAACGACTCCAGTCAAAACCTTCTAGACTAGCTGAGCCATCTTCACATTATCATCTCCAAGCGGCTACTTCACCAAACTACGGCGGACTTGCTTTTTCGGCACTTTCGTGAAACGAAAGACAGTGTGATCGGATGGATTCGCAACGCGCCGTAAGTACCCTAACGAGCGGGCAGCAGTGCTCTTTTGTGAAAACGCATCGTCCGGTCCGTCGTGGGGGTTGCTCGTAAGCACGTTCTCGCCTTTGTATGCGCAACTGTCCGCGAAGTTTCTTAACGATAGGTGGCACCACCGCATGTGTGACTTTCTTAACCGGGCTCGTCATGGTGCATGTGTGACTTTCTTAACCGGGCTCGTCATGGTGGTGATAGCATTTGTGTTGGCTGGCTTCGAGGCTTAAAAGTTAAAAAGTCTGCATAAGAACTTTTTTTCAAGAGTCGACAGCACGGTACAAACCTATGGAACAAATGTGTGCATGCGTTAGACTTTGAAGCACAGCCAACAATAATTTCTTTCTTTTCCTCGCCTCACTGGCGTTGTCGTAGCAACGGGCATGCGCAATATCGGTTTGTTGTTCTCTCCCTCACTGCCGTATTTGTATTGGTCGGTCGGTGTCACAGGTCCCGTTAATTAGGGAGGCGATCGCCGGGCTGATTCCAAGGGCCGAAGTACCGGAAGGCACCAGGAAAGCGTGGACAATTTAGAAGTGGTCCTTTTCGGCGCGCCAGCGGACGCCGGCTGTGGCCAAAAGATCAAGTCAGAGCCGAGAGTTGATAAACAAAACAGAATTATATTCTCAATAATGGCAGGTCAAAAACCATACACAAGTATGCACACTCCCCAATAGTTGAGTGCAATATGTCACCAAACAAACAACGTACTACACAGTACAATCAGCCACACTCGAAACCACGGACACAGACAACAATACGCACTACAATGCAGTCGCATGCATTGAACAACCAAGACACTTAAAGACTAGAGAGATAGAAAACCTATTCAGTCCAAAGTTCTTGGAACAAAGGTCTGGATGATACTCTTCCGAGAATCACTCACTCAAAGTCCAGAGTTATTGTCGTTCCGCAGCCCCCGAAGTTTCTCTTCCGGGAAACCTCACGTCTTCAACAGGCCACTCTCCAACTTCAAACTTCTTCGCCGGAAACACGTCGGCTTCACACACGCAGCTGTTGCCACGCGTCTTCGCTCGATAGCGGTAAACACACTCTCTTGCCTGTAGCTCGAGTCGTCACCCCTCAGGTGGAAATCACCTTCTTCTCCTGCTTTGTCTCCACGGACAAAACCTTCGCCGACTACACGGCGGAATCCCTACGCGCTCTGGCGCTAACTTCCGTCTTCTCCTGGTCTTTCGTCTCGGCTGCTCGATTAAATACCTTCCGCGCGAGATTCCAGAAGGTTCTCATCATTTCGTCGGCGCGAAGCGCAGCGAAGGCTGGGGAAAAGGTCTAGAGGATACGAGGGCCGTCCGCGCGGATGACTCAACCCGGCATTACCACGCCTCTTTCCTTCTAGAAATTTCGAGTGCTTGCTCGGCCGCCGATGTGGGGTGAGGAGGTTCGTCGGCGAGCCCACGCTTCCGAGGGAGAGAGTCGCGCGCCCGGGAGTCTTTAGATGTTTGTTTTCTTTCCTTTTTTTATCGTTGACTTAGCGGCGTCACTCCGGCGTTTCCTCGCGAGAAGTTGACGGCGCGCTCTTTTTGAGCGCTCGTTCTGTGACAGTCGGAAAGCCGCCCGCCGCCGGCATGCACACCTCGAGACCTCAAACCTTCCCACGTGTTTCCAGAGCCGGCAGTAGGCCTACTCCATCTTTTTATACAGCGGTAGGCGCCGTTGACACATTGTGGCGTTTTAGCGACGTCGCTACAAGCACCCCAGTATGTTGACGGTGCCTATCCCCGTTCAGAGAGAGAGAGGGAATAAAATGAGAAAAAGACAAGGAGGTCAACCTGCATTTGGAGCATGCGGTTTGCTACCTTGCAGTAAGGGAAGGGAGAATGGGGAAGAAAATGGGAAAGAAAGCGAAGAGAAAAGGAAAAATAATTGTGAGCTGGGGTGCTCTACCCTGTACAATAGGCCACTACCACGCGAAAAAAAGTTGAATAAGGCCTCCACTAATTTTCTGTGCGAAGACAGATCGTGTCGCCTTTCAAGCACTGATTGTTCTGACAAAGGTCTGTCGCCAAGGCGAGCTAACGCAGCAGCTAACTACCGTCTTTGCAGGCTGTAACAAGGGCAGCTAGTGACAAAGAACGTGCTCTATCGTTTCACCGCTGCCGCAATGATTGCAAGCAGCACTGTCTTCCATTCCGATTCAGAAGGCGAAAAAACTTGCTGAAAGTGACACCAAGCAACAGTCGGCAAAGCACCATTGTGCCAAGACGAGAAAGTCCGGACGGAGGCTGAAGTCGACGAGACGTGTTCACAAATAGAAACATTAACAATAGACCTATACGAAAAGACATATGAACAGCGTGCCGCTGCTTGCCGCGCGGCAGCGCAGATTTGCGAGAAGCTTGACGTGGATTAAGCTTGATTTAATCGCTTCCAATCGCGCCACTTGTTTTCTGTTATGTATAAGCATGTCCGACATACGAAATGTTAGGATATTCTCGAGTTTTTCTTAGGATTAACATAAAAGCGTCGTTCAAATTCGTTTGAATCTTCAGTATTATTATTATTATTATTATTATTATTATTGTTGTTGTTGTTGTTGTTGTTGTTGTTGTTGTTGTTGTTGTTGTTGTTGTTGTTGTTGTTGTTGCGATAGGAATTATATAGACACTCTCGGCTGAATTTCGTCGACGTAGGTGTCGGCGTCTATGTCATGCACGGTATATGTATACGTGTCTATATATATATATGAAAATGCGAGAAAGAAAAAATCCCAGAAAAGAAAAAAGACTCCAGCGCGCGGAATGGGACGTAGGTCCTCCGCGTCGTGAATGCGAGGCGTTAACCACTGAGCCACCGAGAAGTTTTTTTTCTTTCTTTCATGCATGAAATCATCACCAGTGAATCAGAAAGGTACGCACGACATACTTCATCAGAAGTCAGACAAACACACTCAAGCGTCAAGAACGGGAAGCCACCCCGGAATGGGGTCAAATGTCTCGACAACACAGCGCACTTGAGCAGCTGCTTCTCGGAAGACAGATCTCGTCGACCGTGGTGGCTCGGCGTGCCTATCATTCGTGCGACTTTTCCATAGTGAATAATGTCCTAAAAACATAAACAGGTCATAAGGAGTATTATCAGTAAGACTCTTTTCGAATGGGAGAAACCTAATACCATGAGCTGTGATTGGAAGTTCTTTTCTTATTGTTCCTTTTAGAATGTCGCAAAAATAAAAAGCGTCCCGACAATGAATAAAACAACGCTCCATAGTCTTAAGCTGGTTGCAGAGTCGACAATTCACTTTCCAGTGTACGTATATTGATTTTTCATTCACCCACGTTTTCACTGGCAGCGTGGAAGTGTGCAGTTTAAAGAAAATGTTTTCGCTGATGGAGATATACACATTCTGCGTACACGAAATAATACATCCTGACAAGACAAAAGCGCATATGGCTTTCGATAAACTGGTTCTGAGAAAAGGTTATTCACAAATTCAGCGGTTAAATTTGTTCTGTCAATGGTATACAAATACTCCAAGCTAAACAGGGCTTTCAAAAAACTGGCAGTATCAATAATTTCTTTTACGAATCCCCGCAACGGCAATTCCTTAGCAACGCTTGTTGTGACATGAATTAAAGGAAGGTGGTAACCTAGACGGTTACGAAGAACCGCTAAAAGAAAAAGGTGGCATACATCCCTGAGGTAAAAAAATCGCAACACCAATTGTTACACGAACAAATGCGCAAGGCCGAGGCCATCCTTTTCACGCGAAAGAAAAAGATTGTCTCTTCTCATGGATTCCATGGAAGAGCTCCAAATAAAGCAGGCAAATATCCTATGAGACGCTTGAATGTGCACACGAGAGCAAGAGCAGTGCAACACCTGCAGAACATAAATAAGCTTTGATGCAAGGATTATATTGCACGCTTTCGTTCTGGCAAAAATGGAAAGCTCCCGTCCGTGCCATGTTGCCACCTTTCGGCGGATCGTAGTTATCGCAGCGGTCCAGTGTGGGCCGCTGTTACGATAGTTATCGAGAGGCACACCAAGGTACTTCATGGGAGTCGCATTCCAATGGATATTTGGAAGAACGAAGGAGTTCGGGCCTACATGCCTAGCCAAATTCCACTTCTTTTATCAAAATTTATGCTTGCGCCGGCAACTTCACATAAACGTAAAGTAGTGTTGACTGCTTCTTGAACGCTGGGTTTACCAGCGCAAAAGAAGGCAATGCCTTCTGCATAAGCTTGAACTTTAACTTCCTCAGCAACATATCGGTAGCCTCTTATGCTAGACTTTAGAAGCACTCTTAAACATAATGGTTCCAGATAAATTGCAAAAAGCAAAGGCGAGAGCGTACATCGCTGACGTACAGAAGAATTCAACTCTATTGTATTGGAAAGTGTGCGATTTACAATAAGCCTGGTTGTGCACTTCTTATAACAGAGTGAAATACCATTGTATAGTACATCACCCAACTGCAGGTGTCTTAAAAGCCGGAACAAAAAGGCACGCTGTACCTTATTAAATGCTTTTTGCAAGGTCTAATTGAAGGAGGGCTACTTGGTCTATGCTACCATCAATACACTCAAGAACTGAACGTGCAATATGAATGTTTACCTGTATAGAGCGACCGCGAGTTTCACATGTTTGGTGGTCACCTACACACTTATTTTTCACTGTCTGTAGCCGATTTGTCAACAATTTAGCAAATATTTTGTAGTCAACGTTACATAACAATATAGGCCTATATTCGTTAACTTCCTTTATTTCGTCAAGATCAGCACTTTTTCGGGATTAATGTTGTATGGCCCCGATAGAAAGAAGGAGGAAGTTCACCACGTTTATAAGCCTCGTAAAAAAGAAAGCTTGCTCAAGAAAAGGTATCACAAGTTTCTGAAAAGTTATGTAAAATTCACCACTAAGGTCATCTGGGCCAGGACTTTTGCTCTTCTGCAACTTTGTTATTGTAAATCTAATTTCCTCTCTGGTTATAGGGCCATCTTCAGTGAGTCTATCATCATCTTGTAACTGAGGCACAAAGGCAATGAAGGGGTCAATTTCTTCCTCAAAATTCTCCTGAAAATCAGCCACGGTGAACAAACCTATGTAATAATCTTCAAATGCGGCTCTTATTTCATATTCCTCTGTGCAAAGAGAACCCCGCGACTCAATTGGCAGTATCTGTTTAGAAAGTGCATATCTCCTTTCATCCCCGAAGGATTTTTTAGTGGGTTCCTCTTCAGTTAAATGCGTAACACGAGAATGAATCTTTGCTCCTCTGTATTAATCTGCATTGTGTTTTTATGTTTGTGCTCGAATCACATTTATCTCGTCAGCGTCAAATCCCGGCTGTTCACTTTCAAAAGTATGGAGCTTAAGTAAATCACGAAGATAGCGTTTTTCAGCTTTTTTCTTTACGCTATTTCACATGAAATACTAATTGCCTGATACTGAACACTTTCTTTGAACCTTTCCCATTGAGCGAAAATTGGCAGCTGTCGGCACTGTGTTACCTCTTGTACCGATTCTCTTACTATTTTAACAAAACAATCTTCGCGCAACAACTGTACGTTAAGCTTCCATAGGTCCCAGTTTAGAGGGGTTTTACGAAAATTTTCAGGACCCCAAGAAACAGTGACCAAGCAATGGGCTGTAAAAAATATGGACTTTACAGCATAATTATGAATGGGAGACCATAGGCTTAGGCATACATACACATGGTCAAGCCGAGCATGAGAGATACCTTGAAAGTGCGTAAACCTCACCGAGGAAGGCTCATACGCTCCCCCATCTATTGAACTGTGGTCATTCAATAACTTCTGCAGTAAAGTTTCACTTGCATCATAGCGATTTGTTATATATGAATAATATTTCGCGTCACAAACACTATTAAAGTTTCCAAAAAAGTATTAAGGACAGTGTTTAGCAGCGAAGTTAAAGAAAGGAAAAAGCATTCCTGTCATTCACTTCGGAGGGAGCATAGACACAGATAAACCTCGCATTATCAGAATGAAAAGCCACAATTGAGGCGTCCTTCCCCATCAACATGTAGCGACGTCAAAGTATAATTCAAGTGATTTCTAACTAATAAAAACATACAGCGGATGCACCACGTGCTGGACTGATGTATAAATTGTAATCTCGGAAAGCTTCTAGTGCAAGATCGGTGTCACGAGCAGCCGAAATCTTAGCCTCTTGCACTGCAACTACATCAATGTTGTACTGCTCAAGCACGTGGCGCAACTGCCACTGACGCTTTACATTTCTCCAGACACGTACGTTGAGGGTCGCTACACACATAGGAAACGTTAGCGCAGTAGCCAATTTGCTATCTTAAAACGTTTGTACGTCACCTTTAGCCACAGGGCAACCTGTGGCTTTACCTCCTTTGCACTTTTTAGGAGCACCTTCCTGAGGACGCTGGCACAGGCGGCGCGTCCCTCGGTCCCCAAAGAAGGTGACACCTGGACCACATGAAGACACTTGCTCTGTCGTGTCTGGCGCACTCACTGTTACTTCATCGATGACCGGTGCCTGACGCTTCCTTGTCTGACCGCTACTCATTGCTTCTTGTTCCTCTTTGCCAGGAAGCTTGTCTTTAAGGTCTTCCAAGTGATGTTGTTCTGCAGCATTGCATTCATTTATGCTTTCACTGGCGTCGTTAGCGATGTTATTTTGCTTGCAGAGAGTATCCATGGACAAGTGTTCAGCTTCCTTTAAAGCACCTTCTGCTCCTCCCACTGCTTCTCCTGCCGCATCAACTACCTCAGTGGTATCCATAACATGATCCAGATGTTGCTCTTTTGTGCCTTGGCCAGAACGGAGTTTGTTGGCATAAGTCGACACGCAGGCATCCGACGATTGACCAAATCGGTGCAAGCACCTCGGTGTTTTGCACTGTCGACGGACATGCCCAACTCGCTTTCACCGACGACACAGTGAAGGCCTACCGGGAATAAGTACGAGGCATTGGGTCCATGGCCATAAATTAACATAAGGTGTGGTATTGAGCTCACAGTGATGGTGTTCTTGAGCTCCAAGTCAACGTCCCTATTTGTTGCCATCAGTTGTTCCATTCTTGCACATCTCCATGCCTCTCTCTAATCGGAATTCACAACGCCATGAGCTTGGAACGCCTCTTCAACTCGTTGCGTTTCAAGATGAGGTGGAAGCCAAAAGAGTTCCAGCCTAATATTCTTGGTCTCCGGATCTAGCACCATGCACTTCAGCCCTTCTACACGGAGCTCACCACAGGTGACGAGTTTCTGTTTCGCCATGCTGCTTCCACACGTAACCATTCATACATGGCTCATTTGATACTGGCCAACTCCTATAATGTCCGCTGTGCTCACCACTTTAAGCAGCGCGTCACGGAAGTCTGGGGCACAGTACGGCCTACCACTCAAGTCGGCATGAAGGAAAACGGAATTCAAAACGTCGTTAGTGGTTGGAAGACGAGTCTTCATCATGAAACGGAGTCGATGATCCTCGGCCATTGACCGAGCCGCTGTTTCCAGCAGAGAGCATTTTCGAACACAGCCGATCAATGTGGCCTCTTCTTCTTATTCCTTCAACGTTCACATGGTAAGCTATTCATATCTACCACTTACCGCTGTTGGCGTGCATCTCGGGGGGGGGGGGGATATCGTGTTTTCAGCATTATCAGCAAGATGGCGCAGTGAGCGCGCGGCGGCTCTCATCTCTCATGCGTACTTTGGCCCGCTTAGAGAATAACGGGGTGTACGTTCGATCGCGCGCCCTTATCTTGCAGTGGGGAGAGTCATACGTCTTGGCTAGCCTTTGAGTTTCGTCGGAGCGATTCTGTTGTAGTTACCGAGAGCACCAATGTCCCTGCAATTGTTGCACAGCCTCCGTTTGCGAAAAGGATGCACTTTTCAGACACAGCGAAGTAGAAACTGAGACGCTTATTCGCGTTAAATTGTACCAATTAGTACGTTTTGTGCATCCTTTAGACGTGAGAAACACGGGGCACATTTATATCTGCTTTGCATTATGCGCGTGACCTTCCAATTTGTTGCTATCGCATTCATTGCTTCGCCTTTGCGGCAAAGCTGCGACTTATTATTATTATTATTATTATTATTATTATTAATATTATTATTATTATTATTATTATTAACGATCACGGTCGCCAAAGGCGGGAAACAAGAGAGGTGCGACGACCCCCTCTATTAACCCAAGAGAAGGGAGGGGGCGCAAAGTCTTTCCTGTAGGTCTAATCTTTTATGGCCACGGAAATTCATCACGATAATGACTCCCGTAGGGCCCCCCTGATGTTTTTTTCAAGACGACAGTCTTTCTTGGGGACCTGCGAAGCAAAAATTTTGGTCTTACTATCTATCTGTCTGTCTGTCTGTCTGTCTGTCTGTCTGTCTGTCCGTACGTTTGTCTGTTTGTCCGTCGTAAAGATGCCCTAAACGGCATCAAACGACACCTCAAACGGCCAACCCAATCCGCAGCACCCACCAATATTGCTCAAGTTTCAGCGTTCATACTTGTGCGATTGTCAAATAAAAATAAATTATTTCGCGTATCTGAGGCACCATAACAACACGTCGATGTTTTGTATGTGTGCCTTTATACTAGATAAGGCCCACACAAGTAATTCTAAGGGCCATAGGGTTTATCTCGCTGCGCTGACGGTGCAACGCGATGCTCAAAAAGGCAAGTGTTTCTAACGCTTTGCCAAGACAACACGGTGGTGGCACTTGCCCGTCGCTTTGCGTTCTACAGCTTATCGCCTCCGAGACAGGCGCGCACCTTATTTCGTTTTCGAAGATAACTGCCAGATAGCGCTCGTGTCTAACGTGCCTCGATGCGCTCGTTCGCCTTCGCTGCACGTATCGAGACTCTAACGCAGCGCTTCCAGAATACAATTCACCAATTTTGTCACGCAGAACATCAAATAAACGTTTTGTTCACTCTTTCCGCACGCAAAACTTTCGTCTTTCGACGACATTTGCAGTGAAACATGCAGATACGTGGCCATTGTTTTCTTTCTTAGAAATTTTTTTGCACACGGTGGGACTGTTTATCTCCCGTTTTTACTTAATGAAGTTTATCGATCAGAGGCACGCCATTGCTTAGTATGAAATTTTTTCGTTCATTGTGAGGCATGTTTGCGTTAGACCTGACCAACCAACGTGGGAGAGGGGCGACGTGCCGTGGTTAAATATTGCCCCCTGCCTGACGGGGAACCCTGCACATGTTTGCCTGCTTGCTTGCTTGTGCCCTGACTTTTTGGCTCCTTCTCGCTCGGGCGAGTGTTTCCTCCAAGTTTTCTTTACTTTCAGTTATGCAGACAAAGAGCCATGCGTTATCAATTTAGCCATAGCCACTTTCAAGGAGGAAGAAAGAGGTGAGATAAAAAAAAGAGGGACTGTATATGTTCCCCGCGGTGTTGCGGCGTTGGTGGAAGCTTCCGTGGGAACGCGAATGATTTATCGGGTGTGTAGACGTTCTGTGGTAGCTGTGTGTTTATGTAGGGCGATTACATTGATACGAGCGGTTTTTATCAGGTCCCACGAAGTTCGTCGCTTTAGTAAAACCCGAAGGCATGGCCCTGGCAGCGGTGAAAATGGCCTTAGGAGCAGGCAAATGAACGAAGTATATAAAAAAAAGGTCGAGGCAGTAACATTTCCAGCAGATTGAGAAACGTGCAGAGGTAACCCTTTTCCTGTTTACATATCCACTGTTCATCTTCGATATTTCCAAGCAGTTGGAAAAGCAGTGTTTAGATCGTAAATTGTTTAGTCTCTAAACGTTGATATAGCCATAAGACACGCCATAAAAATAATTTTGAGCATGCGTAAAGCCCCAACAAGGGGGATCAGCTTTGGGCCATCCAGAGAGCCCACGATGCGGCGGTGAGGCTTAACCCAGCTGCCCATCTCAACGTGAAAGAAGCCCCCTGCGCGCTGGTCACCTTCCTCAGGACTACAAATAAAGTTCATCCATCAATCCATCTATCTGTTATTACTTCCTTACTGACCTCCCAAACCATGGGGCATGGTTTATATGTTGCATTTCCCGCCCCTAGAATAGCGGTAGAGCACGGCCACGATTGGAAATAGTTAATCAATTAATTAGGTACCTAAATAAATAATCAATTGTTTCTTTTAACGACAGAAAGGAAAGAGAAGCTAATGGCTTGTCCTTAAAAGGGATTCTGCTCCAACAAAAATTCGGCACGCTGGACTTAGGTATCACGCGACGCAAGTCATACAAATCGTACCCTGCACAAGGTCACGAAAAGGCAATGTGTCTGCAGAAAATGTAAACATCCGACAGAATACAAGTCTGCCTTATTCAACATCAACGTAAGCCACATAGCAAGAGTTATCGAGAACGCCTAATTTTCAGTGCACGCCAATGACACAAGCTTGTACATTCAATTCGATGACGCGTCTTAGTATAGTAGCTCAAGACACGCTAGAAAAGCGACCAAATTGGAGTTAAGTGAATTCTCTGGTTATTAATCCCAATAAAACAAAAACTGTTCTATTTAAACCAACAAATGAAACTATACTAGCATAAACCAACCCCTCGGTGACAAGGAGAATAAGATTGTACAAGACGTTGCGATATTAAGCGTCACTTTCAGTGAAGAATTACACTGGTATTCACATGTGGATAATGTGGCGAAAAATCTTGCCAATGCATGTCGAGTACTTTCTAAATTCCGAGATATAGTCTCTACAAAAGGTAAACTGCTCATTTATTATACCCTCTTTCATTACTGTACTCTTAGTACTGTACATTACTGTACATTCATTACTGTACTCTCGTCTGGGGAAACAAGCAAAAAAAACAAAATTGATCAGACTGCAGAAAAAGGCAATACGTCACATCGCAGATGTCCCATACGACGCTCATACATCAACCTTATTCACGACATTTAACGTGTTTGAACTTGAACAGCTGTACAAATACAAATTGTTTGCTAACTACAAGCATGGCTTGAAGAATAAAGCATTTTTCTCACTTTATGTCAACTAAAAGAGTCATCTGCAAAACCCTGCAACGTGAATAAAAGAGACACATGGTATATACCACTTTTTGCAAAAGACTTATGGTCCTAAATGCGTCAAGCATATAAAGCCGATTTTTTTTAATTTACCGAAACAACAAAGGTACTGCGACAAAGGTATTGTGACTGATAAGTTGACAAACAAGCAGTTGAAAGAATCTTTAATTGCCAATTTCGAAATCATACGGTGGTCTTGGGACTTAAAACTCCCAAATATTATTATACCTACAGTAGTACACGTGATTTTAATAAGCTCTTTTACTCAGTACAATACAGTGCAAGTAAAAAGTTGATATAACACAGAAGGAGGTCCCAAAGTAAAAACTGTCAGGGGGACCTTTTGTGAATTCATGTATAAAAATATAGAACAAAGATTGGCAACTAAGAAAAAACAGCAAGCGAATAAAACAAAATGAACGTAATGAAAACTTAACATAAAATGTTATATTTTAGAAAATGGTGTAATTCGAAAGTTTTTCACGCGTTGATGAGAACCTCCCTGCCAGAAGACTTTCTCTGAAGTTCTCTCATTTTCATATAATTTGTTTGTCTAGTAATGTACTTAATTATTGTACACGATAAGTTACTTGAAAATAAAATAACTACCCGTAAATTTAAATTTTCCACCACGAAGGAACCAGGTCATACAGCTATATCTTTTTTTTTTGGAAGCCGAATAAACTTTTTTGCCGCAGCTGCTTATTTCTGATGTAACCTCGTAGACATGTACATTTCCGGCCAAATCTTCTTAGAAGCATGTACTCAAAGAAATGTTTGACATTTTACTCGCTGCGTCATTTTGTCTTCATAAGAAAGAATTCAATGCACTTGGCTTCACGGACAGTGATGAAAGAGCTAAACTGGCCTTTCCTTGATCAGGCTGTCGGAATACTATGTTTTTCATGTCTTTCAGATATGTTGTATCACTGTTTTTTTTTTTGATAAACACTCTAAAGCTCTGAGGTGTCAGTATAGCCATCACGTTTTGTAATATCACGCAACAGTGCTGTGATTGTGGCACCACGTGCGCCACTTGTTGGGCTGTTGCCTCGTTCTTTTTAAGTGGAATTTGTGTGCAGTGGGATTTACCCAATTTCTCTGGCACGTATACGCGTTTGTGATGATGATAGCTGTCTCATAGGCTGCACAGATTTCTGTGGCGCATACTCGTTTGTCGGGTCAACTGTTGCTTTCATTTTAAGTACACAAGCGACGAGTAGTAGGATTCATTCACCCTGCTTCTGTGGCACATACCTGTTTGTGACGTCCACCTGTGTTACCACGGGCTCCGGACATGAAAGCTTCGGCTAAAAAATTGGCAGTGGCTTGGCTCGGCTATGAGAGGATATACGTAGCTTGAGCGACAGACAGACAGACAGACAGACAGACAGACAGACAGACAGACAGACAGACAGACAGACAGACAGACAGACAGACAGACAGACAGACAGACAGACAGACGGTCGGACGGACGGATGGACGGACGGATAGACAGACAGACACAGACAGACAGACAGACAGACAGACAGACAGACAGACAGACAGACAGACAGACAGACAGACAGACAGACAGACAGACAGACTCACGAATGAGTGGATGGACTAGCGAGCAAGCTCACGTGAGTCAAACGCTGCAGCAGCCCCCTGGTGACATGTCACTCCAGGAGCTTCGGGCCTTCTCTGGCGCGCCTGCTGTGCGTCGTATGACGTCACTGCTCTTCGGGCATGCGCAGCACGGCTCTCGATAAGCCACGCTAAACTGCTTACGCCACAATAAAAAAAAAACCTTCGCTGTTAAAATGTTGCGTTCCAGTTATGCGGTTCATTAGAAGGGGCAAATATCAAAATAATCAAATATTATAGTAGTAATACCAGAATTATAAAGTAACATATTAGAAAGAGCGGGTCGTATTGTTGGTGGCAGTATCCATTTGTAGCACCTGGTATTTGGTCCTCAAGAACGTATCTCCAAAGAACAGTCCACACCATCGAGGTCTTGTCACTCTTCCAAGGGATTGCAGGCCTCGTGGAAGATGCGCATGAGGAACCTGCGCGAACTTGATTCTATTAGCAATTATTGAGAGTTTGCTAGAAAAGACATTTTATCTCACTGAGAGACGATTCTACTCTTCCCCCTTCTTTGCAGAAACATCGCTCTCAGCATCACCCTCGCTACGCCACCCGCTCCTTCTCCGCCCACCCCGTCCTTTTTTTTTTACCAACTGCTTCTACGACGTATTTGCCTTTCATCGTATTTCATATTTACTGAACGTTATCGCTTTTCCTCGAATGACTACGAAAGGATACTCTGGGAATGCGCTTGCAGCGCCACATTCCTTCCGCAATGAAGTTGGGCGGAAGTTCAAGCTCCGTACGTTTTTCCGGATTTCTTCTTGACCTTTGGTGCTGGTGCGGGAATGTGTGCAGTTAGCCACTCAACCAGGAAAGTAGAGTTCATCCAAGGATGTTGATTTGCAGGTGAGTCCACCTACACGTGCCGGTCGCTCGAACATGTAGTTTGTTTGTATCTGGTCGCCTCAACCGTATTGTTCTGTGCATATAATCAATTTATAGGGTGCTTCCTACAGTACATATATTTTTTACCAAAGCTCTACAACGGTGCGGCTACCGTGGTCTTCGCATACGAACTCTACAACCAAGTGAAAATGCGCTTTTAAAAAATAATGAACAAAAATTATTCAGTTTTTTTATCCTCTTTAGCAGTGACGTGTGCAGTCATACACGTTAACAATAGAGGCGTATCGAACACATCGACCATCTTGAAACGCAACGTGCACATTTTTACACGCCGCCTCCCCCCCCCCCCAAAAAAAAAAAAGTTAACGCTCCTTTAAGTTCACTGTGATGTGCGCTGCTGAAGACATCCCACTATGATCAACGAACTGTTCGATATGCCCCGTTCGGTTGGGTACGCCAAAACGACATTATTTGTTTGTTCAGGAGGGACATGAGTGAGAACGAATCGGCCATGTGATTCGAGCCTGAGATGTAATCATTTTTGTGCGAATATAAAACAAGATTGAGTTCAGGTCAACACGTCTGAAACTACGCCCTAATTACGACATATTGCCGCGTTCTCTTTCTTGCAAGGAAATATGAAGCGCATACAAATAGATCTGTGCAAAATTTTACACCTTAACAGAAAGTCGATCATAATTTGAGCCTGTAAAGGATATATATGTAAACTGAATGAAGTTGTCAGTACAGAAAAATCGTTCGCAATTAGTGGCATCAAAACCCTTTTTCAAATATGTAAGGCTAGTCCCCCGAAATTTGATGCCCATTATCGCATTCAGAGGCCCCGATGCATGGCCAAATTGAAACAGATCCCGATGGGCGCGCACATGAATGACAGCTCTCTTTCGTCAAACTGGATGAATGAATGGATGAATAACTTTATTGGATTCCTGAAGGATTCTACCTCCGTATTATTGGTGTTTACTATAGGATCGCGGGCCGCTACCACGTAGGGACGGGGATGCGTCACCGCCGCATCGTGTACCTTCTGGACAGTCTTGAGTTGATGTATGAGAACCGGACTCGTGAGCATTAAATGACAGACATTTTCGAAAAATTCTTGATTTTTTTCTTTGTAAAGAGGGGCACCTCCAGAGAACGTGGTTAAAATCACTGCGATTGTGGCAGGTCGTGGGTCATTTCCATTGACACACGAAAAGTTATCTAGGCCACAAGCCATTTCCCTTCGCATGCTTCAGACGGGAACATACCCTAGCCTCGTAATCTATAAACATTACTCCGACATTTAAAACGGGAAGTTCTCGTAAGAAAAAAAAAGAGAGGTGGTTTTAACACATTAGGGGCAATTCTTTACTTCCTTTTGATTGTACATAGAAGTACACTTACCGAAGTTTAATCACTGTGTAAACGCGGTGGCGATGGCTTCAGCTGTGTCGTTCGGTTTAAGAGTCTTTCACAGGATTGTATACGCGCGGGGTGTCGAGAAAGCGGCCGTTCAGTCAATCCTCTGATATACAACATGTGATACAGAGCTGCCAGATACACTTTTGCTCACGTGTTGCACAGGCCTGGGTTCCTTAGAGGGAGGGAGGGAAAAAAGTACTGACACGAATTTCAAATATTTCCGGGTTATTGCTTTTACTTATGTCACGTGTTATTTCCTTGAAATATACCAAATATGTTTTTATTATCACCACCTTTCGCTTTCAATATCCTGTGGGCAGCTCCTCGGTGAAGCGTCATCTCATCGCAGTGAGACTTCACGGGAAGCTACAGAATTTCGCTATGTACTAGCGGTAGATCTAGACTCTGCTCATAGCGCGCGCAAAAACAACGCTGAGTAAAATAATTGCCTTACAGCGACCCGAAAATGATGTGTGCGACTTAGGCTGCATGCAACACGAACAGGGTTCTCAAATTCGGTGGAATTGTGCTGACTGGTCGAGATAATGTTCATTCCGGTGGGGCTCGCTTGCAGGTGCGTAACGACTTTGAAATCAAAATACGATAATTTGTACGTGTGTTCGACACCGGTATTTGGAGAGCGCTATCACATGATATTAAGTACGCGACGAATGTACCATTTACGACGTTTCAAAAATCTGTCAGTATTGCGTTTCGTAACCATGTCCGTGCCTTAAAGGGGACCATATAGTCCGAGGGCCCCGGTAGTATGTTCAGCCAACAGGACGTCGCAGAGTTGGACTTTCGGGTCCCAGCTGAGCAGTGATGAGAAGTAGTGAGGTATACTTCGAAGGCTGACTCTACATAGACTTCGGTGACGTCTAAAATTCGCAGACTGACGTCCTGGCTCAGCGAAAGAGGAGGTAAACGACGGACCATGTATGCGCGGCTCCTGGCCTTCCTGCTTGCCCTTCTGACGACTCCTGACCTCGTAAGTCCCACCATACGATAAAAACGTAACCTTAAGTCATAAAGGTAAGTTTTTATGTGAATAAATATGATCTTCATCTGCTTGTTGGAGGGATAGTGAACAATAATTGAAAGTCAGTTACTGCAATCTTCGCTTGAATATATACTCAATGATACATCTCTCAGAATTTGCGCCCATTCTTTCCTGTTTATTATTGCTTTTCATGTCCATGTCACTTCATGACCATACATTTGAACTACTTTCTTTTTATCTTAGCACTGTTTTCATAAACTTTCTGTATTTCTTTTTTGTGATGTTATACCTATATGTTTATTTCATATTTGTTGTGCATGATTGACTGCCATTCCTGCTGCTTTGTCAACTTGTGAACGGGGTCAGGACCTCGTCAAGCTCTTGAGCTTTTAGTCCTGTCCTCCACCTTATCTAAAGAAAATAAATTGATTGATTGATTGATTGATTGATTGATTGATTGATTGATTGATTGAAGCACCCCTGATGTGGGCATATCAAGGTTTGCAATCAAAACGTCCCAGTCTACCTCTGGGAACCAGTGTTCGCCCCAGTGACACGCAAAAATGAGCGCTCGATGCATAATAAGAGATTCCCCAATACGCTGCATAACTTCCTGCACAACATCGCTCTTACAGCTCATATCTTGTACATATATACACACCATTATTGGCTTGATGTCACGTCTGTATCGCAATTTAAAAAAAAGGTTCAATGCGCGCCACAGGAACAAGCGTACCGAATAAAAGAGTGTGGAGATGCGAGGATGAGTTTGCCATTGACGCATATGCAACCTGCCACACGTAGAAACGCGCTTCTGCATGTCTCGAAACAATTATTCGCGTAGTATGCTCAGCGCTACGACGATTACTCCGTATTTTGGCGTTTCTTGTTGCATCGAGGCCCGCGGCTTCCATCGGAGGCCCATCTACAACGTCTACCACATGACGAACGCCATCTGGCAAGTGGACGAAGCCATGGAGCTGGGTGCGAACGCCATCGAGTCGGACGTCGCATTCGACAAGGAGGGATCGGCGGCCTGGTTCTACCACGGTGCACCCTGCGACTGCTTCCGGAGGTGCCAGCGCTACGAAGAAGTGCCGACGCTTCTGCGGTACCTCCGGCGAACTACGGGTAAGGCTGTTTTACAAGAAGGGACAGGCAGGCAAGTTCAGTTGGTACAAATTCATAATGAAATAATTGGAAGCGCAAACCAACGGGACACAAGAGGAGAGACAAACAAGCGCACAATCAAACTCAGTTTACTCAGAGAAGAAATTATATACCAGAAAGATGAGAAAAGAAAAAAACTGGGGAGAAGGTTCCACCGTGATCAGGTGCGTCCAGAAACGAGATTTCACAATCTAACAGTGATATAGACGGTGAACTAAAACAACTATCAATATACTTTTTAATAAAAAAGGCTTCCGCAATCTCTCTAGTTTTCGTGTCACGATGGCTGTATAAGACAAATGTGCGCGAAAATTCAGTTTCAGTCTGCGCTTGTTTGTCTCTTCTCTTGTGTCCCGTTGGTTTGCGCTTCCAATTGTTTCATTATGTTTTATAAGAACATCTTACAAAACTTCGGTGTTGTAGGCGCCCTAAATATTGGGCAGCTACGCAAGGGTGGTGCGATCTTACACAGAGGCCGGTGGCATTTTCCTCCTCTCCACCCACACATCTCTTTTCCACCTCTTGCTACACATCACTGTAAAAGATTATGGCACGTATTCACCAACCAACGTCAACCTTACCCCTAGTTTTCCTCATCGGTTTCAAGCCGTTATTGCGCTTGCTGAACGAAGTAGGCTAGTACACATGAACCAATCTCGTTGTTATATTTTACCTTGTTACCATTTCTGTAACCTTATAACGCACGTATACCGAGTACAGGAACTTGAGGAAAACGTGAGGGAAGGCCAAGGTTGGTTTGTGAATATGGGCCTATGCTTGCTTTCCCCCTCTTTCCTCCCCTTCATCCTCCTTCTCACCTTTCAATCATTTCTGTTTTCCCTCACTTTCTTTTCTCACCACCCTTTTGCTGAGATGTTTCCTAAAATTAACTATAGAGGAGACTCTGGCGCTGCTATCGTTCCGCCACCATGGGAATTATGGGTAGTACAGAAATTCCGCTAGTCTTCATGCTTGCTTGCTTCGAACGTACATTTGGCTTTGTTTATTGATCTGTTTTGGTTTTTTGTTCCGAGTAAAAGAACAAACCGTTTTCAACTTCGTGACGCAATACGAATTGGTGGAGCATAAAAGATTGAGGAGGTGAATCGTAACTGATAAACTATTGGTGATTGTTGTTTCGTGACAAAGCATGCTTCAAACCACGCGAAGCCAAACGGAACGTAAAACACGAAGAGTAGGTAAATCTATGTAAATCTATCATTCCTTTGCTCGCTGAAGCACCGTGCGTTGCATCTCCCGTAGACACTATAGCGTCAGAGTTCAATCTACTGTATATATGGAAAACTATATATGGTTCGCTGGACCACACTAAACAAAACTATGCATGCTTTACTCTGCCTCTCCTTATTTCCCTCCTCCACGCCCTCGCATCACTCCTCCTTACCCTTTCTTTTACCATCATTTTCTACAATACCTAAGGTTACATGCTGTGCTTTCTTTCTCCAAACTTTTGTTTCTTTCTTTCTCTTTCTGTCACAGCTAAGCAGGTAACCCACCACGTAATTATGATAGTTTTTTCAACAATACGTGCGAACAAACGATAAATACGATTACATTGTTGATAAATAGCCCAGAGTACGTGTACACACAGCAAGACCCAGTTTAGACATGCGCGCCGAAAGATTTGGGGGACGACATGGGGGTGAACTAAACCTTATGGAAAGAAAACGTGAAAGAAAGCACTTATAGAAAGAAACCATGAAATGAAACCTGTCGTAGAACACCTCTCACAAGCATTTCACAAAGCTTTTGTGGGTATATGAATTGTGCTTAATAAAAGGTTGACATTTATTGTCCTTTCAATAAACTGCAGTTGGAATAAAACTGCCGCCCTTGATTTTCCTCCTTATGTGGGTATACTTGGGCCCTTGCGGTATAAAAAATACTGATACTACGCAGCTATCGCAGTTAACGTTATCCGATAAAATGTTACCAGACGAAACCTCGAGATTTTGAGGCACGTCATATATTGCGAGGCAGATGTTAAAGTATGACCATCTTGGACTAAGTTGCAGCGCCCAGCGCTGGCGTCGGGTGTTTACCCATCACCCTGCAACATCCTTAGGAGAAGAGAAAGTCCCGTTAGTTGGCTGAGATTTATCAAAGAAAAAAAAACACAGCATATCCACAGAGTGAATGATGATGAGTGGGGCGAAGTGTCCATCCATCCAGACGCATGGACGGACGCACGGATGAACGGAAGCACGAACGGACAGAAGCACGGACGGACAGACGGACGGACGCACACACGAACGCACGGATGGACAGATAGAGGGACGAACGCATGGGCGGACTCGCGGACACACGAACGCAAGCATGTACGGACGGAAGCACGGGCGGACAGCCAGACGGACAGGCGGAAGCATGGACGGACACTCTGACGGACGGACAGAAGCACGGACGGACGGATGGACGGTAGCACGAACGGACGGACGGATGGAATGGACGCATGGGCACACAGACGAAAGCATGGGTGGACAGAGAGACGGACGAACTCACGGGCGGACGGAAGTACGAACAGACAGATGGACGGGCGATTGGACGGATGTACGGACGGATAGACACATGGACGGGTGGACGGACGCTTTGCCCCACTCATCATCATTGAGTCCGTGGATATGCTGGGAGAACCACTAACTCCATCTTATCCCTAAGGACATATTCACACAACGCCATCTGTTCAGCAACTCATAAACTAGAAGTGGTTACATACTATAATACTACGACTACAAAGAAAGGGACGAGCCGCGGCCCTAGAGAGCTTCATCCCTAAAAATTGACGGCGCATTTGCGTACCTCGCTGGTAAAGGTCGTCGAAAGACGCGTCTTCTGTCTCGGGATAAAGAATAAAACGTTTATTTGACGTTGTGCGCGAAAAAATTCGCAAGTAGGCACCACATGAGACATGGACGCCAGATAGCAGTAATTTGGAGAAACGAACCTAAGGTTACTCGTAAGTGGCAGCACCACGTAGCATCTATCTATCTATCTATCTATCTATCTATCTATCTATCTATCTATCTATCTATCTATCTATCTATCTATCTACAGTATATATAGCAGCCTGCGTCTGGGTGCTTTCGGGATCACCCTTTTAACTTGGGGTGAACCAAAAGTAGTATGGGAGGAGAGGGGAATGAGGGAGAAAAGGAGAGAGAAGAGGAGAAGGAGGAGGTACACATTGCACATAACGTACACACCGCTCACGCAGTGCACGTTCAATAGGCGGTCGCTCAATGATGTTGCCCTCAATAAATGTAGAAGGGTTCGCGAAGATTTCTGGGCTGAAGGGTAGGAAACTGGACTTAATCTGGTTAGCCTCCCTGCCTTTCTGATATTATCTGTCCCTCTCTTTCAAAGTTAGTATGGGAGGGTAAGGTGGTTTGACGAATATGACTCGGTGATCACGACCTGAAGAATGTGACAATCTCGTCGCGTATATATGTCGTCAAACCTTTTACGCAAGACACGTGTGGCACATACCCGTATACCACGGGTGCGTATGTGCCGCAGGTATGCGAGTTTGCCACAGGTGATTGACAATTTGTGTCCACCCAGGGACGACGAGAACAGACGTGGCTAATTTTAACGCGAAAGCGTTAAAACAAAAAAAAGCTGAAATCGACAGCGCTCACCCGATGAATGCAAGGGATAAGTATGAGGGCCCCAGCAGGAATTGAACTCTAGCATTCTGCGTGGCAATCGGGTATTCTACCACAGAGCGATGCCAGGTCTCGGAACAGTCCTGAAAAAAGGCCCTGTGCAGGCGTAATGTTAGTGAAACGTCAGTTATGGTCCCAGTGCCATCTATATAATTTATACAAGCATTGCATGTGCATTCCTATGATACAGCCGTTACGTCGGGTTAACGTCAGTTGGAGTTTGCGCCATCCGGTGAAGTTGATTTATGTGGCAGTGTCCAGGGCTGTATCATCTTCACGAGCGCCAGCGCTTCGTATCAGCTTGCCCCTTCTGGTGCTGCTAGTATCCCTTTCGTGCTGTTTGGCACCGTTGTGCAAGTGTAAACAACTGGTTACCTAAAACATACGCGACTGTTCAACGTATGTCTGTGCGTATACATTTGTTCGTATCTTTCGAGTTATTTCGTAACGGTGCTCTAATTACCACATAGTCAAATACTCTCCACGTACTTCGCATAACGTCGATTATCAAGGTACGTGGTCTGCCGATTTTTTTAATAACCTCGTAAGTAACTAGGATTAGTCTTCAACGCCATAATGCGGTTTTCAAAGGAAAAAGAAGGAATGTTGAGACGAAATGAAAGATACAATGTTTGAAACAAAAAATGGCACTAATTAGAAAACAAAAGATTCAATACATAAATACAAGTTCAGCAAATCAAGCAAGACACTAATTTTTGCTGAACAATTTTAATTTGTGCAAGCCTTGCACGTTTATGTCGGTTCGTTTTAATCTTGTTTTAGCCCGCAAATTATGGACTAAATTTTCACGAGAAATTATGTGATTGAGTGCTTTACTACAAGCCATGGACAACGTCAAGTTCTTGAAATAGAGACAACGTTGCGCGCCTTGTCCCTTCTACGATGATTGCTGTTGGCTTTGCAGAGTTTTTCATGAAACTCAGCAGCGGCACACATGATAAAATTATACTCCTGTATTTATTTATAATTAAGTCGTGAACAGCGTCAGAAACATCACAGGGACTAGTAGTCTACTTGCAACATCTACACCGCATGGTTCAATGCCACAGTGAGAGACAGACTAAAAATATCGCATCATATCCACGAGGTGAATGAGTGAATGATGACGAGTGAGGCAAAGCGGACGGACGGACGCACGAACGGACTCTTCAGCCCACTCATCACCATTCACTCCGTGTATATGGTGTGACACCATTTTTATTGACATTCAGTGCAATCCAACTGGCTACTACGATGACACGGGACATACGACCCACGGCGTAAGGAGCTTCGCTCCTAAAACTCCACCGATAGACTTTTAAAAGCAGTTGTGGTACTCACCATAACAAATTAAATTAGAATCGTTAGCATTTGGAACTGCGTGTGTACATTATGCAATCAGGCAGTCGGATTCATGACCTTTAATGAAGAATACTGAATACTGTTTCCAATGTTTACTTCGAAGGAAATTCGTATTATCAAAGATAATAAGCGAACGATGAGCTATAATTGCACGCATTCAATTGCTTGGTTAAGGGCTCTAACGCTGTCGAGGACGTAGCTGGAGAAATAAACATGCCCAGTCTATCAATGAAATACCCACTTTTTCAGCGTACATTTTATAAGGGTCGAACCTTGGCTCAGTCGAGACGCCTACCAGGGATATATCCGTTTTCCTAATCTTGCTTGTGCTGTAGGTTACAATGTACATTTTCGTCCCAGTGAAAGTCTTTTTCGATACGACCTTATCAAGTGTGAGGCCTAAGGGGCGGCTGTCAGCTCTCCCATAGTAGAGTACAGAGTACTCGAAATCGTTAACCCCTTTTTCTAAGCACACTTTTTCGGTGTCGCTGTCGCACTGTTACAACTCAAGTATATCGAGTGACGCTGAATATTTTCTGTTTCTTTGTAAGATAAGCCTGCGATACTTGAAAAAAATGATGGTCTACGGATGGTTGGAAGGTCACAAGCGTTGTACCCCAAATTACTTCCAGTCACCTCATTTACCAGCTCCTAACGTCGAAACTGAAAGCACGTTTTCAAGTCCCTTTTAAGTGTAGGAAATGTCTCTCTTTAGTTTTCCACATAAAAGGAACGTGCGTAAAGTTCAAAAGAATCTCATAATTTTTATGTAGCTCGAGAACATTTATTTAAATATATTTTGTGAAATAAGAGAAAGAAAGTGTAGAAAATCAGCGGGCTATATTCTAAAGCTCTTCTTACCCACCGCTGCTATGTATTTTGGCACTTCTGTGGACGAAACCGGGTGTCATCAAGAGGCTGTGTTTGTAAACAGTGAAATAAGCTTACATTTGCTAACATATTTGGTCCAAGGGCTACATCGCTGTACCCTGCAACTCAGTGTAAAAGCACGTCCACTGGGGCAAGACGGCAAAGTAAGATGTTTATTACCACTAATTGATGATAATGATAATGACATCATTAAACAATGACTCACATTCATCACGGGAGATTGGCCAAGAAAGCGACAGCAGAACATCGCTACTGAAAAAGTCTTGGATAGATATAAATAAATTCTTAACGGCAATTCAGTAATTTCACAAGGAAATCCACCTGTTTCAATAAGGAATATTTCAACAATAGAGCGGACAAGTTCCACCTTCATATTTTCACCTTTATTATATTGGTTCCTAGTCGCTCTAACCTCAACACCTCTACCTTTTTTTAGTTTAAAGTATTTAATAACTCCAGAAGGGTTGAAAACGGTCTAATGGTTATAGATTCATCCCGTGCCAACTATAGCCCGCCACGGAGATAACTCCATTGTGACACATCTACCGAGATGCTGTAAGTTATTGAAGCGATAACAGGACTGCTTCATAGCAACATTGTTTTGTTTTTCAGCCGGCGGTATATATGAAAAGCGCCTTGTCTTCCTTTTCTTGGATCTCAAGACCTACTCTCTATATCAAGAGAGAAAGTACCGTGCAGGTGTCGACATCGCGAGAAAACTTCAGAATCATCTCTGGCTTGGAGGTAAGAAACTGACCCTCGAACGTAATTACTCATTATCCTCATTATCTATGGGAAATATAATAAAAACTTACGATAAAAAATATTCACAAGAGGGGGGGGGGGGGTACGTGAAATTTATAGCAACCAAATTTGCACAGAAAGCATACGCGTAGAAAATGTCCAAGCAATATGTATACGTGTGCATGAAAATATGACACGAAAGGTGTTTCGTGCTTTAAGAAGCATAGCTTTTGTGTGTGTGTGTGCGTTTTTCAGTTGCATTCACAAGTGTGAAAAATATGCGCATGTTTTCACCTTGCTTTAATGACCTAGGAACTGATGCAGGCTTACGCAATAAATAGTGAATGAACATTGGGTCGTATATAGTATACGTAATCAGCCAAGTTGAGCTGACACTTCTGACAAGCCATTTGCTTGTTCGGAATAACGCGCAATAGATGCGTTTTCTTTTTTCAGATAGACCAGAAAATGGGACTATTGTGTTTTCCCGAAAAAAAAAAGTGTTTTATGCCGGCGCCCCCAAGACGTGACTGACGTCATTTCCGTCACGGAACAGACGTCAGTGAGCGAGCGCACGGTCAAGCGAGAAAAAACTGACAAGAGAAAGACTTTTTGAAATATATTTCTTCGAGCTTAATTACCGAAAGAAGTTACGTGCGCCTTGGCTCAATATTCCTCCTCGTTCGCTTCTTGCAACACTTCCAGGGAAATGTTCAGTACTACACCTTCAAGAAATCTTCTGTTTACACCAAGTTCAATTCTCCATCTCGCCTGTACTTCACTTTTTTTCTACTTTAGCTAAGCCAACTCTTTAGCACTGTCGAAAACGTATCCTCTACATTGGTGGTTTGCTGGAAAAGGTGGTTAGTCTTGAAAAAGTAGCGATAGACAGGTCATAAAACTGCTGTGCATTGGTAGAGGATGCCATATATCCATTTGGCTGCTTACTTGTGAAAGATGCACGTTTTGCAATTAAGTTCCAGTCATGACAAAGCAACATGAGCTGCTGCTCCAGTATACAAAAGGGGGAAGAACGTATGCGAGAAATAATTTGCACATGCGAGTGGTGGTAGCCTTGTTGCTCGCTCGTGCACTCTACGATGTTATGTTTGTCGATCTCCTGTTTCCACACTTTTGGCTGCAGTGCCGGTCCACAAGGCCTTGAACGTTCTGCTGTCCGTAGCAAGCGTCGATGACAAGGAACTCCTCCTGGGAGCGACCGAAACCATTCGCCGCGAAATGCCCGAAATGATGGCCAAAATAGGTAATAGCACATACCATAGCAAACTTGAAATTCGCAGATTTCATGGTGCTCAGCGGCAGTGATAGCAACGAATTGCCAGAAATGGCAGAAAATAATTACTGAAATTATTTACTAAAGTTAAAGGTTGAAAATACGACCAAGAAATTATTCTCAACATGCTCCGAAAGAGAAGTTTCTGGCGACGACATTTGTATTAATGTAGGGCTATCATCATAATAATAATCATCATCATCATGATCAGCCTGACTACACCCACTGTAGGGCAAACGCCTTTACCATGCCGCGCCAATCAGTCCGGTTCTGCGCTTTCTGCGGCCATGTCGCACCCGCAATATTCTTAATCTGTCCACCTATAGCTTTGTCTCAGCTTCGTGCGTTTTTCTCATCTTGGAATACAGTCTGTTATTCCTAATAACCAGCACTAATCTGGTCTACGTGCCAAATTCTCTTCCCATGTCCATTGCTTCTTCTTGATTTCGATTGTTAGATGTTTTTAGTATCTGTGTGTCCCCTGACCCACTCTGCTCCCTTAATTACCCTTCAGGTTACACTTGTCATTTTCCTTTCAATTGCTACCGTACCCGGCAGCGTGCCGGAAGAGAGAAGACTGTATTCACAGAAAGGCAGGTCAGCCTGAGCAATAGTGTGTTCTAGCCTTCAACTCTACACAGGGGGAGGGTAACGGCGAAATAGAGCAACCCATGACGATGGTTTGGTAAGGAGGTGGGTATGTACAGTCTCGTCAGGTTGGCGCTGTGCCATAGATGGACATCCAGTCCAGTGGCTATTAAAAAAATCTCGGACTGCTCTTATGGCCACCGTTGCACTGTTTGTATCGCACGTTCGCAGGAAGTTCGGGTACCGATCGGCTTCGTTTTTTGACAGTGTTCAAAAAGTGCTACAGTTCCCTTTGAAAAAACTCACTGTGGCTTTTTTTTGCGCTACAAGCCACCAAGTTGTAACTATACCCCTCCCTTCCCTTCGGCCCGCATTGATCATCCTCTCACAAAATAGGCGATAATTCGTGTCAAACTGAACATCGTTTCAGTTCATGTGTTTCTAGCGTATAGAGACACGTTATCCGATATGTGGTCTAGGCTACCGACATCTTCTGTCGGATTTATTTGACTTCTATTTCCTTCAGGTTGTATTCTTCATATGTTATGTTCACTTGACCTGCTAGTTGTTGCTAAGTTTTTATTATTTGCATCTGTAATATTTTTAGTACTTTTCTGAAATTTGTACCATGACCAACATATGTAATCTCACCCCCTCTGTAAAGCCTTCGAGCTCCCACGGTAATTGAATAAATAAATAAATTTCCCAAAACAATTTTGATATTACTTGTTTTCACATTACTTATACCGATTTTAATGTTGATTAAGACCGTGTTCTATCGTAGATTGTTAGGTTGTAAGCAGTTATATTGTACTGCATTTATGTGCTATTTGAATCTAAGACACGATGCCTTTTAGACTGTATTGTGTACTTTCTTTTTGCATTTGGTTTACGCTTTTTCACTGAAATAAGGCTGCGTCATGTAACAATACGACCATCTGCTATGGCCTTGATACGGACACTAGTTAGATTAAACGGAAATAAGACATATACCCCCCCCCCCCCTTCCCGTCTTACTCATAACATGCAGGCTTCGATGTGAGCGGCAACGGTGAGCTGGACCCCATCGAAAACCTGTACCGGGAACTCCACATTGACGGCCATCGGTGGCAAGGGGACGGCGCCACCAACTGCATTTCCTACGCACGAACGTCCTGGAGGATCAACAGCATTATCGAGAACCGCGACGCCGGAGAACCGTCCAACTTCATCGAGAAAGCGTACCAGTGGACCGTCGATATGCCGAAGCACCTACGACTGGCGCTCAGGTGCGAATTTGAATCGCCAGTGCGATATACGTTCGACGATCTGAATGTCTAGCAGAACAAACACAGCGTAAAAAGAAACAGTGGTAGAAGGGGAGACCCCCTGTCACCTTTTATTCCAACCTACTCCTACAGTTGATTTCTTTTACTGTGGCTGAGCCCCGCTAAACTCCCAGATCATAATTTAGCCTCAAAACACTGAGAACGTCGTACTAACTTGTCCGAACATAACGCCCTTGCGATATGTTCAACACTATATATGCTTCCCATTTCGTAACGCGTTGTCGCTATTTCGCGGGATGATGAGTCTGAATTCTTGTATCCTAAGTTGGGGTGCTCAGAAGTGGGACACTTGGTGTGAAAGCTGAAACACTCAATGCGAAAGCTTTAGGTGTCAAAAAACACAGCAAGCGAATGAAGTGGTACAAAAACCCCACGTTATAGCTGCGCGAGTAATGACGTGATGTTGTTACGTCACCGTGTACCATCATAAGTGATGCTACAATACCATCATGAAGGCACACATTTTAAACATTAGTGACGTCGTATAATGACATCGTCTTGTGATGTGATCAGGAAAGGTCAGCTAGATGCGCGTCCGGTTCGCTAACCTGCACTGGAGGGAAAGAACGAAGGGATTTAAGGAACGAAAGAGAGAAGACAGCACCGTCAGTGAACATGTGTGCCTGTTGGGGGACGGGCAAGAATGCAATCGACTGACGCCGCTATGGTTATTCGGGTCTCGCACTGCACCTTGTTTGGTCTTGCAAGAGGTTCTATATTCAAGTGTGTAACAAGTGTTTTACCAATGTAGCGTAAATCGGGCTCTCGACATCGAGTGCTCGAGTAAGGGACTTGCTGTAAAGTCTTCTTCTTTCTTTCGTTTCATTCTTACGTTTCGCAGGCGAGGCGTGGACGCCATAGTTACCAACAGACCAGACCGCCTGGCAAGCGTTCTCAAAGAGAACGAATTTCGAAGTACGGTCCGACCCGCGAACGTCACGGACAACCCGTGGACTCGATTCGGGTGCCGCTACAACTGCGACAGGATTCCCTTCACAACAGCGGAGGTCACCGATGAGGAAGATGAGGTCGCTTGGGCTGGCGTGCCCGAAACAGAATGAGGGCATACGGTCATACGGTTGTGCTGGGTTCTCCTTTGGAAGAGAAGGGGGAGAGGGGTGCAACGCACCCCTCTCATCACAGTGCCTCCCACCCACCCACCCCTTTATTGGCCGAGTTCGAAAGAAACCAAGTCTCGGAAGCAACGCTTGAACGAACACGAAGCTATGACGATTCTTACAATGGCTTACCCTTAGTTCCAGGCTTTGCAAGCGTGAGGATTGAATAAGCAGCAGTGTCGTAAAAAAGACATTAAGGCCATCTTGAAGAGTAAAAAAAAAAACCCTTAAACAGGGTGCTTTGCTAGGGCCACTGTTATGACACTTGGTTTTGACACCTCATCAAAATTGAACCAAAATGCGATGAATACGGAAGTTTGTATGCACTTGTATTTTGTTTATTACGTTGTGTAAATATTGCTAATGTACAGAGTGCCCACCTGCTATCGTCTCACTAGAGACTGGCAGTATTGCAAATAAATATAATAATAAATTACAAGTAAGTATTTTATAGATAACGCCGAAAGCCGCCGTTCAGCCTTGAAGAAGACAAGACCGCTTGAAGGTGGCTCAAGCAAGGGTTTTTCGTCAGTTTTTTAGGAAGCAACATGACGGGCCATGGGCTGCCAATTAAGTAAGAAACCCTGCATGTTCACTACCCACCACTATAATCAATGATGGTATGCGGACGGTTGAGTAAAAGCACAACGCAGACTTAGTGAACCCCTTCCAGAATGAAACAGTGTTGCCCTCATCTCCCCCCCCCCCCACCCCAACTCCTTCATACTTACGCGTGCCTGTGCATATACGGTACACTATACAAGAGCGAACGAGTGGTTTGAAGAAGTCGGTTTCTGTGCGTGATATCACCAGCGTACAGAGCCAACAAACAGGTGTCTATGCTGCCGTTAAACTCAGTGCCAAAGATACGACGACGTAACATCCATCGCATGCCGGTGGTCCACAAGATCTTCGATACAGAGCACTACTGCCGATGAGTGAAAGGAAAAGATTAAGGTAGATCATGGAAACATGAAACCTTTTTTTTTTCCTGCTCTAGAAGTAGTGGCCCTTTTTCTCCCCAAGTCCGGGCACAAGTGAAGTTCAGCGTTCTGCTGCCGGACAACCAAGCTGCCGTCACTAAACCAAAATTTACATTCAGCAGCCTAGGGTGTACAACAACGAGAAACAGTGAGAGAACGAACGCTCCAGTTTGGGGGTTGGTTGGTTGGTTGGTTGTTTATTCCTCAGTATACGTGGTCGAATCCACCGTGGAGGATGGCCATGGAACAGCTGCTACCTTAAAGGGGCCCTGAAACCACATTTCAAGTAACCATGGGATAGATTCACTAAAATAGCTTATTGCCTCACGAATTCAACGCTGCGAAAAATTTTATTAATCCTTCCAGTACGAGTGGAGCTAAAGAATTGTCGCACGCTGAAATTGCGCTCTCTTTTCTCTCGTCCCGGCGAAAGCGCTGGGAGCTAAACAGGGAGGGACGACAGGGGCAAAGAAAATACGTCACACGTGTCTCGTGACCTTGAGCACTTTTTCTTTCTTTTTTCATCGAACACGCGGCTTTTCCCGTGTAACAGGGCGCCCCAAGCACCCTTTACATGAACTACAACGAGCCGCCGTGTTTAGGGCACAGCAGCAGATGGCAGCTTGCGACTGCCGGAGCGCGACGTTTTGCAAGCTCGCGCACGCCGAAAGAGTTCTTTCTAAATATGGTTGGAAAGTCCTGTGTTCCGTTGTGTCACCGACGATACCACGGCGAAGAAAACAGAAAGGTGAGCGCTATACAGATAGATATAAACAAACACACGTGTGGTCGCAATTGTGCGCAGTGCATGTTTCAATATCATAAGGAATGAGGGAGCTTTATACCGGGAACGCATGCTGCGTATTTTTATGTAAAATGCTTGTCCGCGCGATGGATGCATGACGTGGTATAGACCGTCATAAGCGCGTCGCAGTGGTTTCCGTACTGGCGACGTGGAATCCGGACATAGTCATCTAGTACATGCGGGAACATGGAGTATAGTAGTACGTTGCTGACAGCACGGTACAGGACCATCAAGTGTGCGAAGTGACAGTCTCTCGCCGCAGGTGTCAGAAGATAGTAACAAGTGCAGTGATCATGTCAAGCCACCGTTGATTGATTTATTTGTGAGGTTTAACGTCCCAAAACCACCATATGATTGTGAGAGACGCCGTAGTGGAGGGCTCCGGAAATTTCGACCACTTGGGGTTCTTTATCGTGCAACCAAATCTGAGCACACGGGCCTACAACATTTCCGCTTCCATGGGAAATGCAGCCGCCGCAGCCAGGATTAGATCCGCGACCAACCAAGCCACCGTAACAACTATACAATGTATTTCGGAAGGTGCATGTTTGGGCTATAGTTAGTATACTCCATTGAAATGCTATACAGAGCAAACTTCAGGAGCGAAAGACTAAAAAATGCGACTCGCAGAAGCGCAAACTTCCAACTGAATTTTTGTACAAGAAACATTTTAAAGACAAGTAAAGATTTCTTATTAAAAATATTGAACATAACTTTTCAAGAAAGCTGTAAAGCTGCGCAGGCGAGCTGTTACCTATATATTTCATGTGTTTATTTACTAAGAGAGAGAGAGAGAGAGAGATAAATAGAGAGGAAAGGCAGGGAGGTTAACCAAGCTTGGCTCGGTTGGCTACCCTACACTTGGGGTGGGGGAAAAATTTACTAAAAATTCAATTGAAAGTTGGCGCTCAGTGCGTGTGTCGCATTTTCTTATCTCTCGTCCTTGAGGGGGGGAGGGAGTGATTTTGAGTGAAAAGAAGAGAAAAGTGAGCCCCGTAACTGTCTCCCAATGGGAGGACACCTTAACAGTAGCTCACGAGGGATGGGGGTAAGGAGGGATTAAAAGGATAGGATTAAAAGGTGGAAAGATAGAGTGAGAGGAGAGAGTGAGGCGCAGGGACAGCGAACGACTGAAGTAAGGAGAAGATAGGAAAGATGGAGACGGTTGCAAGAGTCCGAGGACGGGGCACCACTGGCGAGACCTCTTGTCGGCAACAGGAGGTGGCGTAGGACCAACCCAGTCGGTCAGAGCTGCACTGTCGTCGGAGATCGCGAGGGCACAACCGGTCGGCACGGAATCCAGCGAGCGATTGTCCTTGAAGTCTGCTCTATATAGCAGTTCAGCGTATTTCGAGAATGGCGATGTTGGTAGTTACGTTGTCGTGATTCTTCGGCGGACCTTTCTACACTGTGTTTCACTCATCAGGTGCAAAGCAGTTGAAGCTATGAAAGAAGTTCGGTCAGCAAAATGTCTGTTTTCACCGTTTGTCAGGTATGCCCCGCCGCGGCGGTCTAGTGGCTAAGGTACTCGGCTGCTGAACCGCAGGTCGCGGGTTCGAATCCCGGCTGCGGCGGCTGCATTTTCGATGGAGGCGGAAATGTTGTAGGCCCGTGTGCTCAGATTTTGGTGGACGTTAAAGAACCCCAGGTGGTCGAAATTTCCGGAGCCCTCCACTACGGCGTCTCTCATAATCATATGGTGGTTTTGGGACGTTAAACCCCACATATCGATCAATCAACCGTTTGTCAGGTACGCGAAGCCGAGCGCGAGCCTGTGCGTAAGGTGTCGCGACACGCTACAAATGAAGTAATAGGAAAACCAAAACAACTAAACTATAAATGACGTGAAATAGCACATTAAAATCCGTGTGGCGGACTTTGTTCATTTCTAAGGCGTGAAGAAAATTAAAGTTTTCATGCCGCAAAAAGAAAATGGCATCACATTCGTGGCGGCAAGAACACGGAACCATGCGTAGGCGGAAACGCTTTTCCTCCGCCTCGCTATTGTTGCACCTGCTGCGGGAAACTGAGCACGCGAAGGCGCTTGGCACTGGCCGCTCCATACTCACACACCCATGTCCACAAAACAACCTTATCCTTATCTCGCGTTTTGCTCTATCTGTTTAGTGCCTTTAGTAAGTTTGAAAAACGAAGTGGGTGAGTATTTGGCAGATAAACATTGCACTTATCTTTTAAACGATTATCGATTTTGCGCTCTTATAACACACGTAGAGTGTGCAGAAACTTAAGAAAAAAATCAGATACGAATAAGACGGTTGTAACTTGAAATTTACTTACAAAACAAAAACGCTGGGGTTCGTCCCGGCAAGAAGCTGTCAAGAACGAATTGAAGGGACCCAGGGAAAATTTCTGGCAGCAGCGAATTGACAGTCACAGAAAAAGAAAAAGAGCGGTGTAACTTAATAACTTGATCCTTGACAAAACTGAAGTACAAAGACGCACAAATATAAAAAAGATACAACAAAAATACCCAAGTACGGCAAGATTCATATTACATGGAGATACACACCAAAGCAAAATCGAACCATATCCTGAGAAGAAAATACACGTTTAGATCATGCAATCATCACTCCACACAGATAAAAACAAAGTAAAATAATCTAAAAACAGTGATTTAGTGGTACAAGTGAGCTTATGTTGTAACGGCTGTGCATTCGTTTACGAGGCAAAAGTCTTATTTCGTCTTTAAATTTACAGAGTGAGTCATCAAAGGTGATTTGGGAAGACACATGATTTATTACCACGGGTGTGTTATAAGTGAGAATCGGCTTTCGCTAATTTGCACACGTGAAGAGATTATGTACGTGCAGGAAGAGTTTATATTTGTCACGATAACTTACTCGCTTCAAGCAAATATATGCTTAATAAAGAACAGATTTGTTGGTAAGTCTTTTGGTTCTATAAAATAATTCTCAAATTGCCTGAGCACTTTCTTTTGCATTATCTACAGTTTTGTGTAATTAGCAGACGTTGTATAAGCGGAAGTAGTAGCCGCTGTATTAGTAAGTTGTAATTAGTAGTTGTGAATACGGGCCAAAGTCTCGCCACTCCTGCCTCGTTTTTCAAGCGAGCCGCCACTGTGTTCTTCATATGCAATGCTGCCTTACATCGGACGTAACTTCCCGTCAGTATATTTAAGCTATGACGCGCAATTTATTTTCGTCCCCGGCTGCTAAAGTTCGAGCTGGGTGAGCTGGCGTACGCCTCGATCGGCGCGGCAACCGCGCGAGATCATTGGTCCAACCTGTCGACGGGTTAGTCATTACGATGGCGAAGACATTCGCGCGGCCCTTTTGCATTCAATTCACGAGTGCGTTTATTCTCGGGGATCTCAGATAGACGGCGAGATGCAGCTGGCTGGCACAACGCGCTGCACGGGCGCACGTATATACCGAGTCACACTTCTTACCCCAAACATGGCGCCCTTTAGTTGCTTATTTACTTAGTCACGTTGTACTGCAGTCTGACTCGGTGGGAAACCGCCACCGAAGCGGACTGGAACCAAGTTGGCCGGAACACCCTCGATATGCGAAACCAACGAGCTCAAGCAAGCACAATGCTAATTCACACTGTCGTATGAAAGGTGAGGAGTTTCGAGGCGCGATTCACAAAACGGTGCGTTAAACCATCGATTCGTTTTCTGATGCAGGTTATCAAAGACGAAGCTGGTATTCCACGCAGTTTCCTTCAATCGCCTTTGTGTCTCAATCTTCTGAGGTTCGGGTAGTTTGGTTTTGGAACGTTAAACTCCACATAAAAAAAATAAGAGGTTAAGTTGGTTATCTGTTCCTATTTTACAAGGTGTTTGTACCGGACTACGTGTTATCGTACAAAAGCCAATAAATACTCAATGATTTGTTCAGTGCGCGATAGAATAGAAAGTCAGTGAATTAATTATTTATCTATTCATTCAAGTTGCCTGCAGCATCCGATGGCACTATTGCCGAGGGGAGCCCACAGGGTAACATATATGCTTACATTAAAATTATAACTACGAAAATAAGATTAACACACAACAATGTGCCTTAACACATTGTTGTTAAGCCACATTGTTGACACAAAAGGTGGCTTAGGCGTTCTGGCTACACTCCTAAATACCCCCTATAGTGTTCTCTAGCAAGCCGTTAAAAAAAAAAAAAACTTTACATGGTACCTCATGCATGCGCCTAAGAGACTCTAAGGCGAGAGCCGTTTCGTTTTTAGAGCGATAGCAATTATATGGGCATATATCTCGACCGGTTTTTGCTATCGCCAGGGGAGTAGTTTGAAGTTTTCGCTTTAACACTTTTTTTTTTTGGAGGGGACGGGGCACCTTAATTAGAATGAGAACCGTGCGGGCAAATTGTCAATCTGCGCTATATATACCATGGCGAAAAAAAAAATTCAGGGGTGAGCGCATTCCCGATGTGCCCTCCCCACCCTCTGGCTACCCTGGCCGGCGCCTTCATGTTTTTTTTTGTTTTTTTTTTTGTAATGTCCAAATCTATAACACCCCCCCCCCCCCCTCCCTGCACATGACACGAAAATGCGTTGTTCCCGTGTGCTCAGATTTGGGTGCACATCAAAGAACTAATTTGACAGGCATTAAAACGGCGAGTATGCCCTTCTAGTTGTTATGGAATATAGTTAATATACTGTATATCAACAATGTGGTTCATAGATTTTAATGCATGCAACCTAGGGGAGCTTTTCGTCTAGAGTCAGTATCCTAGTGCTGAGGACTGACAAATCAAAAAGCGTTATAAATTACGCTAGCCGGTCACTATTTAAGGCGGAAGCTTGCTATTCGACAACAGAAAAGATGCGCCTTTCCATCATCTGGGCCACGTGAAAGTTCCGCCACTACCTTCACGTGAAACCACATCAACTTGAGGCATGCACATTTGCTCAACTTTTCGCCAAATCAAGGCACCTCAGGATTCTCATTGTAGGTGGGAGTCATAATTGTCGTTAAATTCTTAATTACATAAACTTTTGGTTTGCGATCTACTACCTATAATGCTTAGTTAGTAAAGTAACAATATTACTTTACACACTAGTTAGAACACGCTAGTTTTGGAAACTGAGTAGTTGTAAAACTTTCGTTTCTGGATTAGGTAAACTAGCTGTACTGAAACACTGTTGCTCTTTTACTGGTACCGTTAGAGTACCGTTCAAGCGGCTGGGGGAGCAGGCGGAGATACTTTTCGGGGGAGGGGAGGGGGGCACCTATTCGAAATGGTCATTTTTAGCTCTGGCATGGCGAAAACGAAATTCGGGGTAGTAGGGGCGGGGGAGCACAGGCACTATGTGCAGAGCACCGCTGGCTATACACCTTTTCACAGGAAGGAAAAAACACCGCCATGATGGGCTGTGCGCGGGAGTACAAGGGCTAAGGGCGCAGCGTTTCCAGTGCATTTTCGAGGGGACGCGCCAATTTGCACAGCCCAGGGAGGGCTATGGCGGCGCCCAGGGAGGCGTTTATGAGAAGGTAAATACCACTGCGACACAGTGATACCGGTGTCACAAGGTCACGTCTGTCGGCTACAAAACAGCGGGGCTTCACCGCATAGCGGGGGCTACAACTCTGCCACCTAAGTACAGTGTACCATAATACGAAGTGTTGCGTCGTGCAGGTCGCGGCCGGCCAACCCCGGAACAACATAAATGCTAATTAAAGGAAGTACAAGTACCTGGTAGCAACTTGAGTTCCCCGTGGCGCTTCAGCACGACTTCCGTGATTGTGACCTGTCCAGTGTAGAGAATCTCGAAGGCCGCTGGCCGTGCGCAGCCGAACGTAGCCCAAAGCAGTACCGCCGCGTACTTCGGCTGATCGAGTGCGTCCTTCCGTGTGCGTGTGCTAGGTCCGGTTGCCGTGTTGTTTACGTTAGTTCTTGATCGGTTCTCTTCGACTGTGTACCTTCATTCCTATGGACATGCCGGCCCGCTCTGAGAGCACCGATGGGTCCGGATCCTCAGGGCGCAATGGCTCCAATGACATGGTGAGTTCTCTCATCGACACCTTCGGCATCAGGTGATCATCCTCGATGACAGAGGTTGTTTACCTTTTTGTGTGTGTGTGTGTTTGTGGCTTATGCCTTCCGAAGGGGAAAAACACAGATTTATTTGAGTCGTTTGCATCCTTTCAAAGTGCGTGTTACACGGGCACTTCAGTATCCTATGCGATCGAGCCTCGATCAGGATCGAATTCCTCGACCGCGATTGGCTCTCTCTCGCATGTTGTGGTGATGAGCCAATCGCCACGAAGAAACTCGATCGCGATCGGAACTACGCCGTGTGACGCACTCGCGTACTGAAATATGTACAAATCGCCTGAAATGGTAAAACGAGAGGCAAGGCAAATGGGACTAGATGCTCGCTAGCAACTAATTCATGTGCACTCCTAAAGTAATCTTAGCCAGCCTTTCTTTTTTCCTTTTTTTTTCTTTCGGCTGTGTGCAGCTACCAGCGGCAGACACGTGGGGCTCGTGGCACGTGGCAGGAGAGTCTCGCAACCGCTGTCTCCAGTTTCGGTGAGAATGCTTTTTTGTTTTCTGAGAAGGGGTATGCACCTATCAACAAGGTTCTTGGGGTTGAAAATGTTCGCAAGAGTGACAGTCTAGGCATTCCAGCAACCCATGCGATTGTAGCCTCTAAGGGTAGCTGGATTTGTGTTTACATTGGTGTAAATTAGAATACAAGAGAAATCTGATCATAAAATGTGTTATACAAGATTACTTGGGAATGCAACATGCAATCTCTCCTTGGGCAGCTTATAAATGTAGTGTCGCCAGAAATGTATGTCTTAAGGACTCATATAAGCAGCACCTTAAGACGCAGATGAACCTACTTTTGATTTATGTTTGAAGCTGCGATCGATGTACGTCTTCCTAGATCAACCTGCATCTAGTTTTCATAAGTGCGTCTGCGAGTACAAGGCTTTATGGATAGAACTTCTTATTAATTGATTGAATGACTGACTGATTTATTGCATAACATACACCTTCTGCAAGTAGTGTATGGTACAATCAATGGGTTCTTTTGTTTCAGAAGGGCTTAACTGCAAAGCATGCACAAAAGAGTGTATACGTGAAGTTCGGACAGAATGCAGCAATTTTTATTTATTACTATGGACAAGTCATACGCAAAGTGGTGTGGCCTTTTATGGTAATCACTTAACAGGAATGTATTACAATTGTGTTCAACAAAACTGGCAGGCAGTTCATTTTGTCTTCGCAGCTCCCCGAGTAGTTGCTTGAACACAGGGCACAGGCGCTGTTCCTTCCGTTTGTCCTCCTCAAGTGCGTGCTGTTTTTGCCTTAGGGTTAAGCGACTAGCTCAGAATGTGTTACCTGTGAGGAACTTGATGTTGTGGGTGCACACAGGGTGAAGAACGACCATGCCCGGGTGAGCTGCCTGCTCTGTGCCACCCCGATGGGCAGCCCACGGTGGTTGGTACCCTTTGTAGGACGTCGGCTGCCTCGAGAGCTGGCCAAGCGTCTTGCACAGGCCTCCGAGCCAGAGCTGGTCAGTACTTTGTTGCACTACAAGAAAATTTAGAGCAAGTCTGGGTAATTCACAATCGACGGAATACAGCGTCAAAGTGGTAAAGCAGTAAGTCTGCTTTGAACTGGTAATGATTGTAGAGCCAAACCAAATAATGAAATAACTGGAAGGATAACAACGGATTTCAGTGCGTTTGCTAGGCACTGTGAGATCTGAAGTGGCAGTTTACGACTATGCCTGGAAATAAAGGTATATAACAGCTGTCTCTTACTGGTACAGATATTCAAGTTGGAAACCTGGAAACTTGCAAAAAGTATTAGACTTGAATCGAAGATGATGAAGTGAGCCATAAAAAGGAGAATGACCGGTGTAAGGTTAAGGAGCAAGAAGACAGACAGCGGAATGAGTTGTGGGACAAACTGGTGTTAAGGGCTTGTTCGTCAAAATCATAAAGAAGAAATATAAATGTGCAGAAAATGAAGTGTGTGGGCTAAATAACTGCTGGTCAAAATGAATAAGTGACTGGATTCCAAGGGAAAGATTCCAACAGAATAATACGAAGAAAGGAGCACTTGTGGCATTATATTGTTGTTCAGGATGCCATAAAAGCGTGGCAGTTTGGGCTAGTTCGTATGAAATGAGGATTGTTATAGCGCGAGATCAGAACAGCGACAAAGGTCCTCGTCTTCTTTTTGTCTCTTTGTCGCTGTTCTGGTTTCGCCCTATAACAATCGTCAGGCCGCCAGCCACAAACCTGAAATGTAACCAAACCTTGCTTCTAGGTACAGGCAGCTTTGTGTTCCAGCCTACAAGCTGTACACGATGCCTGGCTACAGAGCCTGGAGCCAACACTGAGTCGGCGAGATGAACTGCTCCGAGCTACTGACCAGGTTAGACCACTACACCATGGAGGCAGAAAAATTGGACCTTACTTTAAATTTGCCATTGCATACAGAATGTGGCCAATCATTTGATGTTGCAGGAGTTTAAAGAGGCCATTGCACTTGTTTCCCTGAAACTAAGCAATGACTTGCAACCTGCGCATCTTTCGAGGAGTACCTACATTTGCTAAAAACCCTTTTTAGAAACATTTGATGTGATTGAAGATTTAAATGCATTTTCTGCACTTCCCCAGCTCCCTTGTTATTCTTTTCTCAAACTGCGCTTGCAGCGGCATTTTGCCTGTTGCGGTTTCCTTCTTACTGTCATGTGCTTGAACCAACTCTCTGACACGGGTGTCTTACAAGGTAGTGAGGAGCAAGCATTTGAATAATGTCCGGTACGTGTGCCCCGCCCTAAATAAGCAATGTTTTATTTATGTTATTGAAGTCTTTGCATGTTATAAAAGTCTTTGTATGTTATTAAAGTCTTATTAATGTCACTGTGCTTCAGTAGTTACGGTGCTGAGCCACTGTCCCTAAGGTGGCATTCTCAATTTTGGCTCGCAATGTCGGCGAAATGTGAGAAGCTCGTGCGATTTTACGTATATCCACATTAACGAGCTCTGGAAGGTCTAAACTTACAGAGCCTTCCACTATGGTATGCCTCGTAATTGCATTTTAGTTTTGCAACTTGCAATATTGCAACTGTGTTTCAATGCTCTGCGAAATATTAAAGACTCCCCAAACCATCCAGTGGTTGAAAATAAGTTCTAGTGTTGCAGTTATGCGCAAGTCAGCAACAAAAACGTAGACACGAAAATTTTTCTGAAAAAGATACTGTAATAGTGGAGTTACATGCATTTGATTATCCAAAAGTGGCCCTTGGCTGGCTCTTATTCTTCATTAAGCTCTGTCTATTAGTTTGTCTCTCCTCTTGATTGAGCACTGCTCTGTACTGTGTGAGAAAGAAAAATGCCGAGTGTGCAGGCAAACCGCTTCTTTTTGTTGCTGACCTGACCTTACACAAGTGCTGATGTCACGGCCAATGCTGGGCATACAGAAATGCCCGTAGAAGACTTGGGAATGTTTTCTTGCGGTGCACCTGCAACATTTAGCACTGCTGCATTTGGCACTGCTAATTGCAGCCGCACTTTGAGCTCGATTCATGCGCTTGCTTGACATGTTAAAAGATTGCTGGAGGTTGTCTTGGGGTCCTTTGAGATATTGAAAAAAGAAAAGCATCGCGAGTGCTGCGCTGCTCACGGCTGTTAGTGAAGCCTGCCTTGTCTGACCTTGACTGTCTTTATTGTTACAGGGTCCCGGAGAAGCATCCCTGGCTGCCCTGGAGGCAGAGCTGTCATCAGGGTGCTCTCTGGCTCTTGCAGTCGTCATGAATGGCAATCAGCTGTACGTTGCCAACCTGGGTGGGTGCATGCTTTTTGTTAACGTGGCTTTGACAGGCCTATTGTAACGTGATAATTGCCTATTGTAACGTGATAGTTGTAATTGGTAGCTTTCGGTCTGATGATCCCAAAGTGAAATCGTCATTGCCTTAAAATATCTAGGGAGTAGTGTTATCATTGAGTACGACCAAATTTAGCGTGTTACAAATAGTCTCGAAATGCCCACCCTACATCGTAGGAAAGTGGTGCTGTACTGTGGTTAAGCATTTCGCCAGCAAACAAAACTCTCATGAAACACCCATACACACTGTTGACACTATGCAAGTCATTTGAGCCAGATGTCAGTGCTGGTGCGTCTCATTTGTGGGTGCGCAAGGCAAGCATTCTATGCGTCACGAAGACTTATGGACAACATAAATGAATAGAACCTGCAGTCCTTCCTGGAAGCTTTTACAAATGACTTTTTGGGAGCTGTTTGTGACAGACATTCCTTATTGCGGTACTTGAACTGCCACTAGCGTAAGCAGTGTGCAACTTCTTTACGACATGTTGGCGTGTAATCGCTCCAAGTATCGCACAGTGACAAATGGAAGACAAATCGTTCCACTCAGCGTGGCCAAGCGCAACCGAGTATTCGAGACAAAATGACCCTGAAAATCGAAGCGGAGCTGTTGCCAGGCATCAAGCCGGTCTACACCTCAGTCGCCACAATTACAATGCTGAGATCATCGACCTAATAAGTGTGATAACAACAGGACTAGCACATTGTCACTTAGTGCGTTAGGGACCACTGAGTGCGTAGTAATACTGCTGATGTTGCTGGTTGCTCAATGCTTCATTAAGTCTTCATATGCAGTTTGCCCTCAAAAAGAATAACTTCCATGTAACAAATGCAACTCATACTTCATCAAAAAAAAAAAAAAAAACATGTATGTTAAGCTATCAAGTCTATACGACATCTCGAACCTCCTTTTAGGGCTCCTTACCACCTTTTATATGTATTTTGTAACATTTCAATTCAACATGCGCACAAAGTTCTGTGTGTTGTCACAGCACAAAACAAAGGCTGTAGTTGCTCTTTGTACATAACCTTGATTATGTATCATTTCAGACCAAGGTTTGGCAACCTTTTGAGCCGTAGGACTGAGTTGCATGAAGTGTACACAGTGGGGGCCACACGGCCAATAGGGGTTGGGGGGGTCTCGTTGCAGACCGAGATAAATAATTTCAGTTACATAAATGACCGGAGATAGAAATCATGTTTATCTTCAAGCACACATGTCACAAAGTTTCAATTTACAAACATAATTCGCAAGCGAAAACTTCATTTAAGGTCACAACTGCCATGTCAGCCTACAGGTGAGAATTGACAAGGGGAGAGGGGGGATTCATAAACCCATTCCGGGAGCCGCACAATACTGCCACGTGGGCTACAAGTCGCGGAACCTCTTTTGGACGATCGCTTGATTCTCGCCACCTCCAATTGCAGGACGCACGCGGGTATTGCTGCTACGGGGAGGAGAAGAGCCCAAGCTGCTGACGGTGGAGCACAGTATAGACAACGCAGATGAGTTGGCCCGCCTCGTTAGTCTTGGAGTGGACACCGACGTCCTCACCGAGGAAGTCGTTCCCGTCACCCGTTGCCTCGGTGCACACCCACGCCGGCGGCGTCCCGACGGGTTTGTGCATTACTGTGTGCCATTCGCCTGTCTTCTGTGTACGTGAGGCTGAGAACTCCTCTATCCATTATTGGTCGACAAAATTCGAATAGCTGGGCTGTTTCCTGCATGTATGTATGAATAGAATTTCTACTGGCTTTCAAAGCACACACATTAGGTAATTAATGAAGTGAAATTCTATCAGACGCAAAAAACTCTATACTCTATTTGATATTTCTTTTAAACATGCATGCATTGTACTGTCACATGGTCGTGCTTGTAAGGAGAAAGTGACAGACTGTCAAAGGTGAAACTCCTTATTGGCGAACTTGTGCACAGCAAGATGTAAATTCAAAGCACAAGCAACACTCGCTGCACAATGACTGCTGTGAGCACTGACCTTGGGCATCGCACGGTGGTAACTTTTTTTTGTGTGTGGTTTAAGCTTGACCACATGTGCACGTGGCAACATCAATGTTTGCGAAAAACGTACATGTTGACTTTATTTTTTTGCATTCATCATTACTGTGGCTAGATGAATTCTGCACTGAAAGTTTTGTGATCACTGTGTTAAAATTATCATTTCAGATTACAGACTGTCAAATTCTAATGATTTTGCGAGAAAGAATATTACTTTGCGCAACTTGAGGCATAGAAATTTTTTTGTTGAGTAGAACCCCGCTGTTGCGTTCCCGTGTGCTGCATTTTCCTGGCTGTTACGTCGTTTTCGGCCGGTTCCGGCACAGCTCTTATAGGATCCAATGCATTGGGAACCCCGCTGCTGCGTCGCAACTGTGGGACCGTTCCCGCATCATGCGTTGCGAAGTGCCACGACGCGCCGGCCCGAGCGGTCATGTTGTCTTTCGTGTAGCTTGGCTTGGCGGCTTGACAATGGGATTGGTCACCCAAAGTGCCGGGGGCAACACCTATGACGTATTTTCGGCTCATGCCAGCAAAAACATGACTTTTGAGATCGGTATTTGCACTCTAAGAAAGATTGTGTCTATGACGCGTTGGGGCCCTAAAATTGGTTTTGGCATCTGTAAAAGTACTCCCGAGACCTGTTTTTGTTTTCTTGGGATGTCACGCTGGCTTAAACTTATCGCCACCGGGTCACGCAGGCAGCCCGATTCAAAGAGTATATATAGCCCGATCGCCATCACCATCGCCCATGTGTGCCCGTGCTACCCGTGCTTGCTGCGGTCTTCTCGCATTGCCTTTGTTTCGTGTCGGTCGTTGCGCAGGTTCTACGAGCGTGCAGCATAGTGCCTTGACACTTCCAACGCTTCCAAGTGGAATCGCGTACAGTGACTACGCTTCTGCTGACGACGCCATTGTCACCTCCGCGATGTTTAAATCGACGACATCGTGGCTGAATGCGCCAGTGACGAGGAAGTTGAGGAGGAGGTGGAGCGGATGCGGGAGCCAACGTCCTCATTGGCCGTAGCGGCACTGAATTTATTGTGAAGATATGTGCGCACTAGTGACAATGGCAAGAGCCACATGGCACTACAGGTGCTTGAAAAACGCCTTATGCTTGTCGGGCGTGAGAAGATGCGCCAGGCAACGCTGCATGATTTTTTTGAGCAAAAGAATTAAAATAAACTATGTGCAGTTCACCACTACTCTTATTTCTAAATTTTTTTGGTTTCTCGGCTCTTGCATTTCCCGGCTTCAACGTTGTTTTTTTTTTTTGCGGTTCCGTGAAAAACGTATGAGCGGGGTTCTACTGTATATACTTTACTGCTGCTGTAGAGAAAAATATAATTGTAGCAAGGTTGTTAAAACAGGCACTGTATATTGTTACGCAATGAAATTGCTCATTTTAGGCAGTTTAGTCTTTTCTGGCAAATCTGTCTTTTCTATCTGCAGACGGTGCATTACATGGAGGCGGAAATGTTGTAGGCTCGTGTACTCAGATTTTGGTGCACGTTAAAGAACCCCAGGTGGTTGAAATTTCCGGAGCCCTTCACTACGGCGTCTCTCATAATCAAATAGTGGTTTTGGGATGTTAAACCCCACAAATAAATCAGACGGTGCATTACGTGGGCCTGCGTCACGGATTTGTGCCATCCGTGCCGCGGGCTAACAGCCCACGCCATGCGCGACGAAGAGCTTAAAGATTTCAAGTGGGCAGTTCTCGCTTTAGACAGTGCTGCCGTTCTTTTTTCTCCCGCCCGTCCGTCTACCCGCTTCATTCGTCATCTGGATGTTCTCGGCAGCCGGACTGGCGGTGGAACAATCGTCTGCAGAAGAGATTTTCGTGGAAAGTCCGTTGAGTGGATACGCGCTAAGCTTTGCACGTCATCGACGTTTAGGCCCCGGCAGCCATTCGTGCATTTTATGTGATCTCATCCAGCCGTTTTTTGTGGCGGTGAAAGGAACATCTGTTATGAAGGGAAAAGAAGTCAGCATTGTGATAAAATGAACTCGGCGGCAATGCATCCGCTTGCCCCCCCCCCCCCCCCAAAAAAAAAAAAAAATTCTCACCTGGTAAGCGAAGGCTTGCAAAGGCCCTGGATGGAGTTGTCCCACTTTGCTCCTTGAAGATAATGATAGCCAGGAGCTTTTGGCCGGTGGCCCAAGCAGCTAGGCAAACCGTAAAGCCTCACCAAGCCCATCCAGTGTTTGCAATCTGTATGGTGCTTTCACCGACCACCTTGTTCATCCTGTTGGGCGTGTTGTCTATTAGCACCATCGCCTGATTCATGTTATATAAGGTGTAGCCGTTGCACCATCCCAGCGAGTCCGCGGAAGACTGAAAGGCACTTGCTGCCTCTGTAAGTTCCTCGGGCGTCTTCTGGCTCTTGTTCATAGCGCGGCGCATTACAACGCCGAACCGCTGTTTTCAGCGATTTACGTAATGGCTGGAGGCTACAAAGTTTCCTAACTGCACGCTGCTGGCAATTTCGGCAACCTCTTGGGAAAGAAGTCTATTGCCAACGACATGTCTTGCACTTCCTTCACGCTCAAGGTACTCAAAGAGTGTATCGTCCACACGTTCGCCATACACTGGTGCGCCATTACTGAGCTTCTGTCGAAGTTTGGCCTTCCCATATTTTAGCTGCAGCAAGTTATCAAAATTTCTCTCCCATTGCGGTATCCGCTTCCATTCGAGCTTGAAATGTCGACGCGTTTGGTGCACGTTCTTTCTGTTTTTTCAAAGCCATCGAATAACCTCCATTTTCTTCGCCATTGCATAGGACTACTAGACATAGCTGACCTCTCATCGCAAACACAAAGCACCAAATGGCACGAAATAATCGGGCTGCAGGGCAAAGTAAGATTGGATAGGAATTATATTGGGAGAGGGGAGTGCTTCCTCGAAATTTTACAGTAGGCGTTTGCATTGGTTTGTTGAGTATCATAGTGTTGAACTAGCAGCACTATATGTGTGCTCTTTTTCTGTCCTGATTGACAAGTTGTCAGAATAATCTAGGTGAAAAGAGTTCAAGAGTTGAAGTGTTGCTTCTTCACACGTGTGCAGGCCTGACCCGGTGTCCAACGAACCAGAATTTTGTGGTCCACTGGAGGTGGAGCCTGGCTGGCGGCTTCTGTTCCTGTCGGATGGCCTCTGTAAAGCCCTAAACGTTTCGGGAATGACAAACCAGGTGTGTATATTCCAGTTGTACTTGTGTGGTTATATCAATGGAAAAAATTCTAGGCAAATTGATGTGCCAGTTGAAACAGAGCGCACTGTATGTTCACGAATGTCCAGTAAAAGCTCATTAATTTTTATCTCGTGAAACCAGAAAAATGTCCAAAGTAACTGAATTCCGAATTGTCGAGAAAACAATATTGGGAAAACAATAAATAAATGTCTTTACAACTATACGCTTTCATTTTCTTGAAGAGTATGTGAATTCTGTACTTTGCATAAGAGCAGTGTAAGAACCGCACTTCTCTTCATGTTCTAACTTGGTTCTCAGTGCTACCATGGCACCAGACTGCCACGCATGGTTAGCCCAAAATGTGCTCTGCACCCCTACATTACGACGTACCTACCTGCAGATGAGACGATAGTTCTTTCGCACGGGCAAGCAACAGATCGTTCATTTATCACAACTTAGCAACGAGCTTTATGCCAGCATAGCGACTGCAGCTAAATGCTCTTCGTCTTCGACAGATCCCGCCGTGTTCGAGTTTTGCGACATTGTGCGCACACGGTATCAAGTTAAAACAAGGCTACTGAGTGCCAGATCTAACTGTTGGAGATGGTGAGGCGGATAGCGGTGCATCGTTCTGGTTGTCCACAAGAGCATCAATTTGACGAGCTTTTACTGTGTGTAGTTTTGTTTATGTCGCTCGATGCAACTTAAGGCATCTTCTTTGCAGTTCTTGCAGTCTTATAATATTCAACAGCCCAACCTGCGTAAGCTCCAAACTCTGCTCCCTCTGGGAAGAGTCTGTGTTTTCAGTGACGCGCAGATGTTTCAGGGTGCTAGGCATTTATCGTTGAGGCATGTACAGAGAACCGAAGCAAGTTAGCAGCTCAGGAGGTGATCCGCACGCGGCCCAATTACGCTATCATGACTTACTCTTGAAGGCGAAGCTTATGCATCCTCCGATTTTTCACTGTTCCATTCGCTATTCCCGAAACAGCGAATGCATGCATTCCCATTGAAACATTTCGATAGAACCTTGAGGTGGCGTATTTTATTCTTAGTAGCTCTTCCTCCTCCATCTTTAATTTCATTCCATGAACGAGCGAATCTTGTCGGATTATCTTTCACCATAAGGGAGGGCACTTGTTCGGTATTTTGCAGTAATGGTGTTTATCTGCATTAAAAAAATGTTGCATGTTATTGAATAAGCTTGTTTCTTGTGTGAACCGCGTGTGTGAACAAACGCAGGAGGCAAACCGATTGGTTGCAAAACTAGCCTCGCAGCCTGGCACAGCCCGAGAGGCGTTGTCTCAACTGCTTGACCGCTGTGAGCTGCCGACAACCTGGTCCCACGAGCTTACCCTGATGGTAAGCGACCGAACGAGCATGGGGGAACAGGAGTAGCGCATTTAGAGGAGTAGTATTATGAAAATAAGCCTAGAGAAGGCATGCACACGAAAAAAAAAAAACTCGTGGAGTTTGTTATGCACTTGCCTAAAAAGTCAGAAAATTTGGACGCACCTGGAAAAACTGGGAAATAGTCGTGGAATATCTGAAAAATCTAGCATGGTCACGGAAACTGATAATAGTCTGTGCGACTGTCACGAAAGTAATCGTTATTATCGATTGAAGCTTAAAAAGTTGCTGCTTCGGCTTCAGCCACAGTTAACAGCTACCAAAGCAGAAGTTTAAAATGTAGATCGCACAGGATGTCTTGCTTTTCAAGCTCAATATCACTCACACCGATAAGTTTGTGCATGCTTGTGTCGACCATGATCTCGGTTTGACTTTGCTTGAAGTCATGGTTAGGCTAGAACTGCCTTCAGCAGTGGTTGGCTGAGCCATGTCAAGCTTTGACAATGCAACAGCAGACGCCCTTATCAACACACTTACTGCTGGTAGCTCGTATTTCAAGGCTAGCACATGGCAACTACAGCTTTCATAACAGGTCACTACTTCCCTTTGTAACTTAGTCTAGGCGGACTGTAGTTCCCAAAATGACACATGTAATGGATGATATTTTTTTTTAAATCCATATCGTACTATAAAAATGACTGCATATTTGAAATCTGCACACAAATATACATAAGCTCAGCGGGTTTAACTTAAACCAATAAAGAATCTAAAGTCTTTAGGCACAATCCCTTAAGGCACAATGGGAGCAGTGAAGACGTGTGTGTGTCCATGACTCACTCTCTGCAGGTGGTGTCTCTCTGCGAGGAGGAGGTTCCGTCTCCCGCGCCCGTTTCAGATGGTCGCGTGGATCCGTACGTTGACTTCACACCACTCATCAGTGCCCTGGAGGCATCACGCTGACACAGATGTCACGCTTGTTCCAGCGGTGAAAAGGACCAATGAATTAGACGCTCGTCAGTGCAGCAGCTGCTCGGAGTGCATCGTATTGAATGAACTTGTGCTGCATGGGCAGGGCACAGCTGCAACCGTACAGTTTCTTGCAATATTTACAAGAGGAAACTGTGGCGCTGCGAAAACCACCATGGGGATGATGAATAGTGCATGAATTTGTGTAGTCTTTGTGTGTGCGGCTTCAAACACACTTGCGGCTTCATTTGTCTCTGCATTTTGGGCTTTACTTTGAATAAGACACCGGCTTTTTCTAAACTCTGTTTGCTGATTTGAATTGGTGAGCCCAAAGGGTGAAAGTGGTGTAGTAGGACTGCTGATCTTTTGCTGAACTCTCTTGCGACAAAGTGGCTTCACGTTGAAAGGAGCCATACAGAGTCGAAACTATGATGCTTAGGCAAATCCATGTACTATCAACCATTCCCATACTGGCTAAAGCACCATGCCGCTCTCATAGACACTAGTGCCAGATCACGATATAGTGCACTGCCATGAAACTCTACGGCAGCAACCATAACAAGCCGGCCGACTATGATGCCAATAGACACATATGGGAAATGCTCCTACTTGTGTTAAATTGTACATTTGAAAAGAGTGAGACTTGTGTTTCATATCCTGAATAAGCAAAAAATGGAAGCAAAAAGTTGGAAGAGCAACAACTTTCCCCTGATGCTAGCCAAGTTCATGCCTGCAGTATAAATGTTTTACCACCATGCTGTCTGGCTCAGTCATTATCTGCATGCTAATGATGTAGCTCTCTGGTGTCATGTTACCTTGCTCAAATGGGCAATAATGGAATACGCCCACCCCTCTCTAGAGCAGCGTAGAAGGGTAAGGAGGCTAAGCAAGAAATCCAAACCAACCAAAGCAGCCATGACAAGGTTGTTCTGTCCACTGCTCCTTTTTACAACAGTAATTTGTGAAATTTTCGCAGCAGCATGTTCACACCCACGATCACAGCAGCATGAGTGCGCAGTTATCTACTCAACAATTTTGGACCTTGAGGTTGTTTACTGGCCCTTAACGCTGTGATGGCTCTTCATGCCAGAGCACAAGTTTTCAGGTTTATTGATAACTGGCAGTCGCATATTGATGTACAAAGATTACAAGAACGCTCTCGTACCATGTGTTGCAATGCGATATGGTCAAAATTTATCCAGAGCTGGCCACTACAGCACCCACATTGTGTGCTGCCTAATTTAAACATGTCAAAACTTTATAACTATGAGACAGGTTTACAGGTGTCTCGTTACAAGGAAAAAAATGGAAATGGACACTAAATTGACATGCTTGCATTGGCGTTACATGGTTGCCACTAAACATGTATGGAACCCCAATGTAGCCAATTCTTGTTGCTCTACAGGCAAGGTTATGACATTTCGGCGTCTGTTCATGAGAACGCATTCCACGCTGTCTTGTTAAATGTTTGCCCATCTAATTTGTATGAGCGAACCCGTGCGATCAGTTTCGCGGGCCTCTCCTTGAGTGCGTATGTAAATGTTCTTGCAAGTACCTGGTGGCATCTAAGCTCTACACAAATGTATATATGTTTGCCAATAAATGTTTTCCAAAACGAGTATGGAAAGATCTCTTTTTCTTAGCATCAGTATATTAGCATCATTATGTCTGAACTAAATTTCATCGTGTTGCAACAAGGAACCACAGTGGGAACTGCAGTGAAAAGTCGATCTTACAACTGCAACGTCTTGGTATGGAGTGAAGTAAAAGTGAAGCATAGAGGGTTTTCATGGTTCTGCAAACAACTTGGCGTGGCAAGGAATGGTACAGAGGGCCAAGGAGGCTAGAGTAAAAAGGCGTGTGCCAATTCGAAACTGGTTTTATTGAATGCAATAAATGCCATAGCATCCCAGGAGAAACAAACGTGATAATTTTGTTTTCGCTGGAATGCCATATCGTACTGCGATCCCACAAGAAAGTGGGATCACATGCACATCTCTAAGGCATCGCAAAATATTGTATGATACAGCTTTCAATTTTCTCATGTTGAGCTATCTCCAATAAAACCAATCCAAAGGTAGCTCTGTCTCCTTTCCTGAAGTTGGTTTCCTGTTGCCACACTATATTATGTTCGCTAATGCAATGCAATCTCTATTTTCAACGTGACTGGCACAGTTCTAGAACTAATAATAATTGACTGGGTTTAGTGGCCCAAACCACGGTATTATTACGAGAGATGCTGTAGTGGAGGGATCCGAAAGTTTTGACCACCTAGAGACTTCAATTAAGTACATAAGCCCAGAGAATTTTCTCCTATGTAGAAAGACAAGTATTTGATCCCGCCATCTGTACGTCAGCAGCCGCACACCAAGACCACTAGGCCACTCTGGCAGTTTGTTTGCAAAAACTGTGTCACAAAAATTTTTAAAGACGCGGACAATTGCAACACTTCTTAATATTAAGTTTGAGCACAGCTCTACGCACATTTGCTGTGTAGCCAGACACTGTAAATCTCAATGGCATGAATTGTGTATTTTCACATGATACTGAACACTACGATAAGAATTATTGTTGTGTAATCATAAAATTTCTTTATCTTTCTCAATCCAACACAGTGACATATACAGGTGATGGTACGATAAGAAAGTAAGAATGAAGGGCTTTCTATGCAGTGAAAAGTTGAGTGTGGACAAAATGCTATAGGGAGACACTAAGTACATGTGGACATGCACATTAGCGGCTTTAATGTTTTAATGTGGACAGGGAAAGAAGGTTGGAGTTTGTTAGGGCTGTGCCCTATCGAACTTCAACCGTAGCGGTATTGAACTCCAGCCGGAGTTCCAAGCAGCGGCTCGTGCCACATAGCCATAACACCTAGTGTGGTACTGACTCTACGTAGTGAAAGACTAAGTTTCGCTCCTGCCTTGAGTTTGGCCGCCAATTCGATAAACTGCTGTCTATTTTCATTGAACATCCCTTATTCCCAATGTTTCAAAAAGCTCAGCCCCATTGCCTTGGACTGTACATGAAACCCTTTGGCCAAAAGTACTTTGTGTTCAACTGGTTGCTTCTCTCTACACATGCTGCAAAGCGCATCTATCATTTTGTACAGGGCTCAGTAAGTCGTCTCTAATACACTCAATTCTTGGTATAACGAACCCCAATATAACGAAGTAGCCATTATAAAGAAGTAAACGAGGACTAGTCTTGCACAGATCCATAAATTTGTTATAAAGGTATATTTCTAACACTATCTGCCGGCCGGCCGGCTGATAGTGTTAGAAATATACCTTTATAACAAAATTTTAGATATAACGAACCTATTTTCGTGACAGATGCAACCTTGTAATAATGAAGTTTTAGTGTGTTCCCATCCTGGTGTCGAAGCAACACAGAGCTACCCGGAGAGTTATCATAGATATTTTTTAGATCTATAATCTATCATGGATCTTGCTTCAAAGAACAAAGTGCTGCCGATACCTTTATCGCATAGCTGCTTGGCAGCAACGGCCTTCTTTTAGGTCTGGTACGTCATCAGTGTGGATTTCTGCATAATTGCACTATTACGCTGCACTATCTCTTCTTCCTGTACCCTTAGCATATAAAGCTGATGGGAAACCAAAATATCATGCTGCTAACAGTGCGCACCATATTTGCAAACGTTCACCGCACTGATGTCAGAATGCCGAGCTAACAGCTTCTTGAACATCGTTGACTTTGTTTGCATGGCATGGACAGATTTAATAATTCCCAATATTTTTCCTGCGAAAAGCTTTACTGCCATGTTAATGCGCATTGAGGAGTAGTACAAAGTAAGTTGTTTTGTCCAGCTTCAAAAAGAGAGTATTAAACTTTGAGATGTAAGCATACCGCTTCATCTCTTGTGAAATTCTTCTGAGGTATGGAATGGTGATACGATGTTCTTAGCCATTTTTTTCACTTGAGGACTCGTTTGCACTTGAACCAGAGCTACAGGAGATGTTAAATAAGAGAGCATACAGAAAACTTACGAGTAGAACTGATGACAAATGTATATGCCACGTTCAACTGTTTAATACTTTCTGCTCACAGGCGCATGAAATGGCAATTGTGTTCTCTTTACCCTTCACTCATAATTTTATAGCTAAGACAAGCAAAATTACATCCTCGAGTCACTCACCCCAGGTGAATATTTTTGATGTTACTCCAGACTAGTATATTAAGGCCATAGCATTGAAAAGCTCGTATCGTAGAAATTCTAGTGTTGGTACCGTTGGTAGTGATAAAAAAAAATCAAGAAATATGCAAATAGAATAAATAAAGATTTCTGGCTCAGAATAAGGACGAAACCCAGGCCGTATGTGTGGCAACCAGCTGTTATACCAGTGATTGACGAAATTTGTTCAAACTGCTTCGGAGCAGCAGCAGCAGCAGCAGAACCATCAGAAAAGTGAACAGCTGTGTAGGTTCGCGTGTTGCTCTTCAGTCACGTAAAGAATCCTTCACTGATTCGCAAATGACATTATACACTCTGTGCACAACTGGCGCGCCGCCGCGCGACTGTTGGAGCAGACAGTTGTCGAGAGCTCTAAGCAGACCCAAATGTTCTCCCAACGTCCACTAGCATGTAGTTTATCGAAAGTTTGAGCTGCTGTGTAGTCGGTTTTACCAACAGGCAGGTAAGCGTCGTGCCTGGTGGAAATGACGTTTTACAGCTTTATCAAGCAGCGAAATAAGTCAATCATTGCTGTGCAACGAAAAAAAGTGTTTGGTTCCCGCTCCCTCTACTTTCTCGCATTCTGCCGCTGCATGCTTGAATCGGTTTGACGACACTCCTACAGGTGCAATTATCTTGCATGATGTTATTGCTGCCATATAGCTGGCGAGAAAAAAAAAAACATATGCAAGGCATTTTAATTCAGCTAACCGCTGATGAAACATCTTAATGGACCTTAATAATCAACTTACAGTCTACTCACAGTTTTGGGGAATGCAATGCAAGGCCAACTAGTGCTTTGCTGGGTTCATAGGACCATCAATAGGTAGGTGAACTGAGTTATGTAGCATATTAGCGTAAACACAACTAGCCACCCAGCAGAGCTATGCACAATTGGTAGGATCAAGCTAAAAATTGGTTGGTTGACCCTTATTAAACTGGCAAAACCCACCATGGGGGATCTGCCATGAAATGGGCAGTGCCTTGCAATATAAATGAACTTGTTTACAACACCAAAATGCTCATCAATAGATCATTTTTGAAAAAACTAATGAGCTAACTTCACAAAAAAAGAGTAATGCTGTTAAAACATAAGGTTAATTCCATATACTAGGTTACCGTTCAATTTGTTTTGTCTCACGTAGTATATCCCAAACCCTCTTGTTGCTATTACCAAGTGCTGTAACCCCGAAGGAAACAACCACCAGAAGCGATAAACTGAATCCCGAAGTCTTTTGTGTTTCATCCTGAAGTCTTTTTTTTTGAGTGGTAAACAATCTGTATATTAGAAAGAAACGATGCAGTGCATAGAGTCACAGAACTACAGTGTAAAAAAAAAAATCTAAGCTTTGCAAATGCTATAGCGACAGATGTGCATGTCAGTGTTTGTCTTGGAAAGCAACATAATGCAAGAGGCTGTAGTGAATGAGAGATGTGACAGTGGCCGAAGTGACCGCGCTCTGCCGTCGTCACCACTTTACGAGAAGGAAAAGCGAAAGACGAAATGGGGCTGCAGCATCCTCTCCGGCCAAAATCGTAGCGCTTTATCTTTCTTGCCCGCGCCTCAAGCTTAGCATAAGCAGCGCAAGTGGCGAGGTAAAGACCATGATCATGATGATGCCATGACACTTTTAAGCACAGCACTTGGCGAGACTCAGTGGCCGAAAATTGCCGTGGCACAAAGCCGCAACAAACGAGCACACTGCCCGCCCACTCACAATGACTTCCACAGCAAGTAGCGGTGCAGCTATCGATATTTCTGAAAGCACAGAATATTTTTCAAGTATGCGAGTAGTGGGCATGCCCCAATAATATTCCAAGTTTGTCACACAGCTTACCCCGACAGTTATAAAGCAGTAATTTTGCACTATGCACACCTGACACATACATTTAGCCATCAGTACTGATGATGGGCTGCAAGGCGTTCACTAAGTGAAAAACGTGGTCGATCTTGCGCAGGTTTCCCTTTTATTTATGTCCTTCTACAATATCTTTCAAGTTGCACTTCAAGTTGTAAAAGACTATGTCTACTTAGGGCAGGTAATAACCGCGGAGCCAAACCACGAGATTGAAGTAACTAGAAGGATAAGAATGGGGTGGAGCACATTTGGCAAGCACTCTCAAATTATGACAGGTAGATTGCCACTATCCCTCAAGAGGAAGGTATATAACAGCTGCATCTTGCCGGTACTCAGCTACGGAGCAGAAACCTGGAGACTTACAAACAGGGTTCAGCTCAAATCGAGGATGACGCAGCGAGCAATGGAAAAAACAATGGTAGGTGTAACTTTAAGAGACAAGAAGAGAGCAGAGTGGATTAGGGAACAAACGGGGGTTAAGGATATCATAGTTGAAATCAAGAAGAGGAAACGGACATGGGCCTGGCATGTAGCGCGTAGACAGGATAACCGCTGGTCATTAAGGGTATCTGACTGGATTCCCAGAGAAGGCAAGCGGGTTAGGGGGAGACAGAAGGTTAAGTGGGCAGATGAGATTAAGAAGTTTGCGGGTATAAATTGGCAGCAGCAAGCACAGGACCGGGTTAACTGGCGGAACATGGGAGAGGCCTTTGTCCTGCAGTGGACGTAGTCAGGCTGATGATGATGATGACAATATCTTTAAATCCTGCTCGAATCACTAATTAATGTGTCTGCCAGGGACACTTGTTCCACCATATCTATCAAAGGAAGAAGGCACTGCTGTCAGCAGAGACTCTCAACGTAGTGATCCCGCAGCGCCACAAGTGGCGCTTGGCGCAGCTTTTAAGGAGCATCATATACATAGCATTCATGTGATGTCACTTCCGCCGTTGTCGCCATCTCCCGCCATGCCCGGGTACCTCGCTGGGTTGATTTGATGATTGATTGATATGTAGGATATCACGTCCCAAAACCACCATATGATTATGAGAGACGCCATAGTGGAGGGCTCCAGAAATTTCGACCACCTGGAGTTCTTTAACGTGCACCCAAATCTTAGCACACGGGCCTACAACATTTCCGCCTCCATTGGAAATGCAGCCGCCGCAGCCGGGATTCAAACCCACAACCTGCGGTACCTCGCTAGGTACCTACAGCAGTTTGCGTGCTGCAGCGCGTTTTGTTGAGGGCTCGTCATCTGTTGCTGTGCGCGATGTTTGAAGAGAAGCCGTGCGGTTTTTCGTTGTCATGCCTAAACAAGCTCATCTGGTCAAGAAGGCCTCGCTTGTTCACTCGATACAAGACCGGAAAATCAAAATGTGTGACACGTGTACCAGCCACTGCGTACACAGGCTGCCCACCACGATCTACGAGAGCCCATTATCTCACTTTCACTACAAATTGCATGGTCTAAGAACAAGTGAAAGCTCAAAGTCTCTCGAGCCGCAATTTTAAAAGTGGATGAGCAAAGTGCACAGCTCCCATCGAAAACGAGTCATCGTGCAGAGCTAGGAAAGTTTACAAGAGATATATTATTAATAAAAATTTTAACATATTGCCGCTGCCCACACCATCAAAGTGGCAGTGCGGCTCACCGAGTGTTTTAAACAGTGCTGATGCTGAGCGTCCTTGATTGGAATTTGTGGAAACAGCCAAGGAATATATTATGCAAGGTAGAGACTTCGCGTGGTGCGTGCCGCGCTGATGCCGGTCACTTTTTTTTTGTAAATGTTCTGACTCATTTTTTACCTTGTATAGTACTTTTCTTGTGCGCTAATGTACAGTATTGTCGCTGAAAATGATGCAGACTGTATTAGGGAATCAATCGACCAATTCTTCAAAAACCTGACCCCCCAACCTGAATCTATCGGGTACACTTCAAATCGCGAGTGAACGAATATTGTTTCACATCAATTTTTACACTTTGTTTGAATGCAATACCCGAATTTTCATGATTGCCTTCACAATTTTAACCGCCTCCCTGCCACGCTGATTGTACATGCAGCGGTCGCAGACAAGTTTGTATATACGGCACCTATCTCTGTTTGCAGGTACGTGCTTCAGGTGTAACATCATTATTTACCTATAATGAAGTTACACCTGAAGACTCAAATATCACCAGTTCTTCTTCTTCAAGTCGTTTTTGTTAATCTGTGCCAGTCAAACATGCCGGTGCTTTTCGAATAATCGCAGTGTGCGTTCTCAATTTTAGGTAATAACTTCCAGCAAACAGAACACCGTATGCTCTGCTCGCTCTTCGTGGACTGTTATATCAACTTGCCTCACCAGCAGCTGATAATTGCTCCAACTTGCATCGTTAGGCAAAACTGAACGGGCGCATGCACGAGAAAACAACACGGCAGCGGTCGCCACGCAGTCAGTAGGTACCCAGGCATGTCGGTGGCGCATTTTGGAAATGACGAATCGGTGCTACGTGATGCACGTGCACACTATGTATAGGTGCCAAATGGAGTGCATGGCATAGTGGACACTTATCAACCATACTTTCAGTAGCCATCCTAGAATAGTTTGAAGCAGCCAATGTTGCAAAAACAGTCGATCGCTTTCGCACAGCATGCTTGAGGCATGCATAGAGAATCGAAGCAGGTTAGCAGTTCAGAATATGACGCACACGTGGCCCAATCGTGCTAAGCTTAAGCATCCTGCAATTTTTATGTATTATGACTCACAGGTCTAAGAAAGGGCGGGTACTATGTACGGTGTGTCAAGTTTGCAGATAACAGTGACGGTAAAAAAAGAAAAATTGGCCATACAAATAGCAGAACAACACATGTTCACGTCATGTGAACATTAAAAAAATGATAAAACTTCGAGACAGTGAAATAACACAATAGAAAGCGAACAGGCTCTTAGTGACAGATTTTTATGTAATAGTTAGCCATACAATGTGCGTAACTGATCGCCAAAAACATCGCACTAACATAAAGACGTGATACAATCGCGAAAGCACTTCCACAGAGCGACGACGCCTTGAAAACTCGATGAATCGAACGCTTTTGATCCAACAGAAAACATGAACCGAAGTGAATATTATGAAGGCGTTTAGACGCCTGTATGAGCGGTAAAGGGGCAGATAGTACGATATGCCATAGTAATCACAACGCGCACTGTCAGAGGACAACCACCAAGGGATGGGAAGAAGCGGGTGACAAGAACACACACGCTGAGCAGTGGGTGCCGTAGCCAGGGGTGGCACATTGCCCCCTCCCCGGAAAAAATTCTGCCTACGCCTCCCGACGCTGAACAACGGCCGGGTGCTGGATCCGTCGGTGAAATGTAGAGCTCCAGAACGTTACTCTTCCTGGACACCAACTGCGTCTAGGCAAGCGTTCGCGAATTCCAGGAAGATCGGCTCTCGCATCAACGAGTCGAGCATGCTTTCGGGGTCCTTGCTACGGTCCAGGTCTCGTAGCAGCTCCCGCACGTGCACGTTGCGAAGGGTCTCCATGACGGCTTCGGATTCGCGCAAGCGGCGCAGCGCCTCCGGCGGTACCGTGTGTGGCGTCGGGTACCGGTACCCGGGCTCTTCTTCGCCGTTCCCTGCGGGTGCAGACGCCTCGGGCTCGCGGCAACGGCCCTCCTCTTGCTTGTGAATGCGGTAGCAGTTGCACGAGCAGTACCGCGTGAGGCAGCGCGGACAACGATACCGCGGCTCGCCGCTACTGCACACGCCGCAGACCAGCTGTTCGCCAGCCATTATCAGCGCCGTTTGCAATTTTACCGAATTCTACTTGAAGACCGAGCGCCGACCCAAACGCGACAAGCAGCGGATGTCTCAACGTGCTCGTTCTAACTACCACGACGCATTAAACCACGCATTTAATAGACTCGGCGCCGCCATGTTGGATACGTTTCGACCTTATCTGTTGCTGGCTCGTACTCGGCTTTTAGGTATGCTCGGCTTCCTGAGTATCCCTAGTGCCAAATTTGAACGCGAGAGACTGAGCAGTGATGAATTTGGTTAATTATTGAACAAACTACAGCAGTCTGCCTCTAACCTGGCGTCCGCCATCGTCCGAAGGCAAAAATAAACCTAAACAATGTCACCTTAAAAGTTAAAAAGAAAACAATTCGACTTCATCAAGTTACACAAATGCACACTTCGGCGCACTTCCATTCACCAATGGCGTGAGTACCACTACCTACCTGTGCAGTTAAGTGTGAATGTAAACAAGCACCATTCACATTCGTTTTGCTGTTGGCATGTAAACATATAACTACAACTCTATGCAAGATCTAAGCATCTACGACTGAAGTGAGCTTTCGGTTGGCAGCCCATATCCCTGAGCGTAGCCGTGTCATGTTGTTAGCGGTGCTTCGCAACATCGCGTGTAAATTGTGGTGTCGTAAACTGTGCCTATAAATAGAACTACGCACCTTGAAGAAATTTCAGTTTTCCGCCGTGGCTATGTGCGTCAGGCACCGACGGAAGCACTGGATTAGTGCACACCTCGTGAATCAAGTGATCCCGCACGCACGTTTATGAAGTACACTGTCGTCCTTTATGAAAGGGAACACGTGAACGCTAAAGCCCCTGTAGTGAACGCTTGGCCTGCGCTCTGCGGCGGCTGCCTACAGAACCATCATACACCGACATCAAAAGAAAAGACATTGGCTTTTGGCGTCATCTATTGGCAAACAAAACAACGAGTTATGACCGCTGGACAAGCGCTGCAAGATAGTGTGAGCAGGTCACGTGATCACATGTTCCCTTTCACAAAGAATGACAGTGTACATGCATGCTGTAGCTAGTTGACGGTTTACTCTCCACGCAAGTTTAACCGATATTTTTTACCGTGCCGTAGGAACCGAGGGCAGCCGGCAAAGTGATCTAGAGATTGCGACAGATCCTGAAAATCTTCCTCATACGCTGCTGAAGTTTTTCCGCCGTATCGCAGTTCGTCCTGCATGCCCGGAAAAAAATGCCTCTAGGACCGCGAGAATTTAAATTTATTCCCCGTGTACTGCCAGCAACACTGTAAAAAGTCTCCGTGTGATACGCCCTTTTACTTTCATTTTTGTTAACTTTCAGCAATCACGTGATTTATGAGAGAGAGTAAGGGGGAGTGTCCACAGGTGTGCCGGCGCAACCATTGCTGTGCAAGTTGAGCCATCACGTGATTGCCGAGACCGCAGCTCGCACCATTACAGGGCACAGACAGAGAGGCGTTTATGCGATCATGAGACATTAAAGGCCGTAGAAAACTCGATTACTGTAAATGCTCCTTCATACCGCATTGGTCACACAGTGATTGCTTTGGCTCAATCGGTCAATTTTTCAGTTGTGTGACCGCAGTTGCACACCACTTAATCACTGGCACAGGAACATGAAGTCTGCCCATTTGCGGGACAGTGGTAATGCCAGACATTATCAGCCATGGTCACAAGGCTGCTGTTGGTGGTGTGAATGAGGCTTTAGTTTTTGCCTAGCTTTCTATAGCTTAAATTTCCACAATGCCTACCTGCATGATAATTTTATGATCCCCAATTACATTTAATGTCATTGATCATATTTATATGGATGGAACAATACACTGCCTCACCAGAAGCTGTCATGAATAACTTATTCTTAAGGACCTGTTGGAAATGGAACCACCTTCCCAGCAAGGTTGTCGCTACCAAGCACAACTCTGTCATGTACAGCCACTACAGGTGTCATCACTCGCAGGTTTGGCTGATCAATCAATTTATACATTAAATAGCCACTTTTGCTGCTTTGGTATGCTTCCTTATGTATTTTTACCCAATCTCTTCGGCAATAGTTTGATACTGAGGTTACAAGAAAATCGTATGGAAAACGCTAGTAACTAGCGATAATAATGCAACACCAAGTAAAACCTTTCATTCAAACTGCACAGTGGTGGTAAGCCATATTATGTTTCTGCTCGCATCATCCGACTCACAGGTGAGGTATTGAAACTTCGACTCCTGCGTACAATATGAATGTAGACCAAGCAAGTTCATGTGAACTCTAACTTCTGTGTTCACTGGATAAAGTAGGCTACTGATAAGCCATGCAAGCAGAGAGCCTAGGTCCTGAATTAGCTTGAACAAGTAAGCTGTTAAGTGAATGACAGCTCATCGAAGAAAAAGCAAATTCTCAAGACTTGAAACATATGTTTGTGGCTTGCTTGTACTTTATCCTTGGTTGATGTAACTAGTCTTCAGGGACGACAATGTAAAGAAGAGGAAAAAAATAACCATTCTAGTTAATTTTATTAGGGTAATAAACAATCCTGTACATAGCATAAAAGTATAAAATATATAAAACAGACAATATGCAACGCTTCATGCTGACATATCAAGCCCTTTGTACAAAAGCTGCAGTATGTTTATTTAGCATTAAAATAAAATGCACTCAAAGATGACAGGAAAGGGCTTGACTATGTGACATGCACTGAAGAGCGGCACTGCCAATCCTCGTTGAAGCAGATACTTCAGGATGCATTTCCTGGCTTACCCAGGATGCCGCTCAAGTCCGCAGAAAGAGAGTCCTCAATGTAAGCGTGCTCATCAAATGACGCACCCTCATTGCGAGTCTGGGTCACTCTCCGCAGCGGATTGTCACACGCGTCGAGCTCGAGCCGTTGAATGAGGTCTTCCAGAGAGTTGTCCTGACCCGAATTTTCCGGCAATTTCGGCGACGAACAGCGGCGTTCCTGTAGCATCGCTTCAGGAAACGCTTTGTCCACCAGCGACGGACTGCACAGGAGAGCCTTGGATTTTGACTCGCACAACTCGTTGTAGAGTGACAATAAGTAAGCACTCGTGTCCAACTGCTCTTGCCCGGCGGAATCGGCAGTGTTTTCCCGAGCGCCACTGGAGTGTTGTTTCTCTATTATCTGCTGGTACAGCATTTCCATGCGTGCACTCAGATCCAATTCAAAGGTGTCATTCTGCGCAAGGCCGCTTTGTTCAACGATACAAATTGCATCGTTCAAATTGGCCGAATCCTTGGCCTCGACCTTCAAGCTGTATTCAAATGCCGCACTTCTAGGCTCCAAGCTGTCCTCAAACGTAGCATTGACAGTCGCCTGAAGATGCGAATTGGCTCCTGTGCAAGGCATATCTCCTTGAATCTTTGAGTCACCAGATTCATTTGGAAGAAACCTGTCAACGAGGGCTCCGGCGGTTGGCAAGGGCTGCTGAGCTTGGACGGCCTCGACGCGACTGTGGCTGCCCTCAGGCGAGGGGCTCATGGTTTCCAGAATATCGAAGCCACCACTGAACGTTTCTCTTCTGATTCCTTCTGATGAAACGGCCTCAGTTGGAGGTTTCTCTTCCTCAGGTTTAGAAGCGGGATCTGATGCGAGAGAAACTCCAGCCTGAGCAGCACGGTTCCTAGGACAAGCGTTGCTTGTAGGTTTGTTTTGAGCGGTTCGACGAGGTGGGCAATAGCGCTGGCTGTTGGCTTTCGGGCGGGCGCCACATGCAGATGAGCTCGAGGAAGCCTGCCTGACGGTTGCAGTCGGCTGCGTGGTTGTGTTGCGTGTGTTCTCACAACCGGTGCGCTTGTTCGGACGCGTCTTGAATTCTACTGGGACAGTGATCCTTGGGGGACCAGTAGGCTTCCTGGTGGGCTGCGCTGCGTTCGGTGCGACTTTTTTGGGCATATCCTTTTTGGCAGGCCCAGGGGTCTGGTTAGGCTTTTGAGAAGTTGTGAGTATACTCGACCGCGGTACTCCTTTCTGCGAAGAAGCATAGGGTTTAACTAAAGTAGTGCTGTGCAAATAACACACGAGTGTCTCCATGATAATGCGGCAATAGCCTGCATGCAACCAAGCCCACCGCACACACACACACACACACACAAAAAAAGTTTTTTTTTTAAGTTGGCCTAATTTCTTGTCTGCTGGAGTCAAAGCGATCTTTATATATAACCAAAAAAAAGATTGTTGATATCTGTCATAGGAACCTGTATAACATGAAAATCAGCGTCTTCACAGGAGTAGTTGACTTGATTGTACATTGATGTAAAGGAGCTTGCACAATGCGTAATGGTGTTTGGCAGCTATAGGACTGTTTGATGTGGATGAACCAGCGTTGGCGCTTAGTGGCACATCTCCATCCCATTGACTAACACCCGTGATTTTGACTAAACCCTTGCAGTAGCTATAGTAGTTAACGTACACCCCGGCACAACATCGGGTGAAAGCCACGCAAAGATGGCATCAACAAGCATGCGATGAATGGTGGTACTCGTTATGCACCGATTGAAAATGTCATCTGATGCCACAAATGCCAGGCTAACGCTCCCCAGTACCTACACCTGGGCCAAGAGGTCGTGGGTTTGATTCCCAAGTCATTGAAATTAACGAGACATATTTTTCTGTTTTATCATAATCACATGCTCGTGTATATTTTTTTGATGTCACTTTTGTGACAGAAATAATGTCAATGAAGACATGAGGACCCTGGCATGAAACACTTTTGTCTTATGGCACAACCAATTAATCAATCAAATCTTCATTACTACTGAATACCTTACAAATAGAGGACAATGAAAAAAAAAAAACGAAGCTGCGTAAAGGTGGCTTTTTGAATGACCTTATTTTTTCTATTTATTTATTGTATTTTGCCTACTTTTTAACCATCGATCCTTTAAACAACTCTTACATATTTTTACAATAGATCCATTTACAATTACATTTTCGTCGCTAGGACCCAACGCTTCATGAAGGCCTGTGCACAAACATACGCCCTGGTGCGTACATCCACATTAAATTACAGCACGTCCGCCGCACCCTTAGCCTTCCCACAGCATGTACCTTGTTGATTCGCAGATGAGCCTCCTGTCTGACTGTCCCGAGCAAGACAAACTGGCTCCTGACCCCTTTGTCCGTGGACACCGAGACGGCCACTCGGGCAGCTGTGGCCTTCTCGTCTGGTTTCCAGGTGAAGGTGACCATTTGCGACTGTCCGGGACGCACCGTGAATGCCTCGGTGTCGGAGGTGAAGCCTTTGCCACGTGGAACGCCCAGCATTACACGCTGCTCGGCGTTGGTTGTGTTCAAGATGCGCAGCTGGCGTACGGCATCGCGGTTTGCGACGACATTTTCGAAGGTGACCTGTGGTGGCTTGGCAAAAGGCTGAAGGAGTAGCGTCTCCACTACCACTTCGCCTTCGACGGGCTTGGTTGGTGGTGAGAAAGTGAGCACCTGCTTGGCCATCATCTCGTCTGCGGAGTTAAGAAAGAACACAATAAGCATAGTTAATTTTTGACTATCCTCTTTCCATGTTGCTGCCATTCAGAGTTCTTGGTATACTAATGTTGATCGGGCTTTTTTAACAATTTCATTGGGTCCCTAATGCACTTTGCAAAAGACTGCAATAAACTTTGAACGCAGCGAAATGTGTGGCTTAGATAAGGTGGTCATCTTAATGATATCCAACTACACGCAGCATTGTTTTAAATCAGATGGACTAAAAACTTGCATAGTGACGTTGCTGGAAACAGTGACAAACATTTGCATAATGATGTTGCTGGAAACAGTGAAGAAGAGCAGAACAGCAGTAAGTAGAGCTAGGCTAAAAGACTGGACGTGCAAGCACATGAGAAGCCATAACACGAAACACACCGGTGTATACAGGCCAGCGGGGAGCAGTATTACGGAGTTTCCACTGTGGAATTGGAATGACAACAGAATCGCTCCACATTTTCACGATCCCGGAATGAATGGGGACACGGTTTGGAGGAATAAAATGAGAATTAAATCACGCTTGTCCAGAAAATAAAGCATGATTTTGTCCAGGTGCTGTTTTTCAGACTTGAAACGTTACTAAGTCAGAGCCTCAAATTTAACAATAAAGCACTATATTTTTAGAATTGCTTGGTTGATTACTAGCACAGTACATATATAAGCAACATCATTACTACAATTTTGTATTCATATAGACTGTGTTGCTCCGAAGTTTGCCTGCATTCTTTGTGTAACCGCAGTACCATGCTGTCGGTATCCTTCGTGCGAAGCAACAGTCGTGGCAGGCCTCGCCTTTACGTCTATTGATTTATTGCCACCTCGATGGCGCCCCAATCGCCTGCTGTATCTCGACCCTTCACTTCTTTGTTTTTGCTTTATTGGAGCATTTCAAATTGCGAGGACACTTAAGCACATTTACGACGGAGTGATTTCCAAAGAAGTAGTGGCCAATACCTGGACCTGTTGTTGTTGTTGTAGGAACATTTGTTTGAGCCGATAAAAATAAAATAAAGGTGGGAGGCCTCTAGTAAGTTCAGCAAACAGTCAGCGACCGCTGCTGCTTTAGCCTGGTGATCAGGCATTCGCGAGTCTCAAGCTGTCAAGATGCCTTTCCTACGTTCAGAAATTACAGGAATTGAATCGAACTGCAAGGCCATTCCTGGAGTGCAAATGGGCTAAGTTTTTTTCATACCGAGGTATACTGAAAGAAGTCGAATTGTGGCAAGTTTGAATTCCCCAGAATAGAATTGGAATGGAGGTGCCCATGACACAACACTGGCTGGGAGTATGAAAGGGGTGGGGGAGGGGGGGCATGAAGGAGCTTCACCCCAAGTTTCTGCGAATTCCCCCCCCCCCTCCAAGAGCAAGCACAGTCAAAACGACGCATACGTTTCCAGCTTACCTGCCCCCCTGAAGGAAATTACTTGTGGCAGTAAAAAAAAATGCTGGCGCTGCCCCTGGGTGTATACCAGCGGCGTAGCTAGGGGGTGGCACACCAAGCCCGTGCCCTCCCCCTAATTTTTTTGTTTGCTAGGACATAGACAACAAAATGATACGACTATATCTGCCTGTCAGCCCTCCCCCCCTTCCTCAAATTAAAAAGGTCCCCCTCCCCCGCTACTCCCAAAACAAATATACCTACGCCCTGGTGTTCCCAGAGTTCGTGGCGTCCCGAATTTCTCGTGAGGGCAGTGTTTGCACGGCCAGTCTTTCAGCATGAATACGTACCAGTCAGTCCTGCTCTGTTATTCAAAGTTTAGCCATTCAGTGATTCGGTAATCACCGCAAAGCAGGGTGTGCGTGAACACCGACATAAAAATGGAACAGGACCACACAAACACTGACTCCTCGAGTCGGTGCGCAGGGTTGGGGGGGGACAGAAGTATAGGGAAGACAGAGGCTTTGGGATGATAAATTTGTAAGTGCGGGTTGTCACTAGGGCCGACGTTTCTACAAGCGGACTATCTTCAAAGCTTTAGGTGCTAGTCAGAACGTCGGCTCCGGCACAACCACTCTTCATAAATGTTTTCATCACAAACACTGACTCCTCGAATCGTCGTTTGTGTGGCGTCTTTTTCACGTGTCAGCGTTCCCACGCCTCCGTGTTCCAAAATGGGCGCGCCAGGGATGTTGAGGCGGCAGCTAAGCGCTGGATAGCACTGGCGAAGACGCTGGACACACTGGCGCTGTCTCTCTTCCTTTCATCAGCCTCGTCTCCAACAGGCCTAAACTATCACCTCTCGAAATGCAGCAACAAGCTCACATCCCCCCACGTGACGCGTTAGCCCATTGATTGATTGATATGTATAGTTTAACCTCCCCAAACCACCATGTGATGAGAGACGCCGTAGTGGAAGACTCCGGAAATTTCGACCACGTAGGGTTCTTTGACGTGCACCCAAATATTGCCACAGGAAATTACCATTGCTCCACGCAACGCGGACGTTGGGAACCAGAGAAACGCTAACGGCATGACTACGAGCGACGAAGCCAGCCGCAATGCACGAGCCGGCCCTGCATGCGCCTGGTACTCCTCCGAACAGCCAACGCGCGTGAAGAAGAGAACGAGGGTGCTTGAGGCAGAGGCTCACGAGGACTACCACCCTTGGATCTTCTTGATTGCCGTGCGTCGTTCACTTTGGGCACAAGTTCGCCCTTGATGATGTGTGATGCTTTGTGGCGCAAGGGCCAATTGATGGCCAAAGAGCGCCATTTCGATGAGTAGAGATGCGGACAATGATATGTTGTGTGGCTGTATAGGGGCCTTGAAATTCCTCGCGATAATGCGGGTAAAAACATAAGTATTAAGATCATGGCAGTGGCGTGATATGCATAGTAAAAAGGGTGACAAAGGTTTTGATAATAAAAGCATGTAAAAATATTTGGCGCTAGCACAAGTGCCTCATCAGCGCCCTTGTGTCCAAGGGCTGCGAGGCAAATGCTTTTGAATATAGTCACTGCAGCAGCAACCTCTCTTGAGAGGTCACGCTACACAATGCCTGGGTATATTACATGATAAAAACCGACTTCTCTTAAAAAAGCTAGCAATGATTTATGGGTGAAAAGTGGTTCCCTACTGACAAACATTGCGGGGTGTAATGGTATATGTTGTCGGTAGGGTAATGGAAAGTGTTGTTTTCTTAGAGTGTCTAATTGTTTACATTGGATCAAAACGTGAAGAACAGTTAATGCCTCACCACATTTATCACACAATGGTGGATCGCCACCGGACAAAAGATGTGTGTGTGTCGTGTATGTGTGTCCTATCCTGAGTCTTGTTAGTGTTACTTCTGTTAGACGCGATTTCGATACTGGTGGCCAATGGCCAAGGTGTGGCTTGATAACGTGTAGCTTGTTTTGTGTGTGTCCATCCCACTTGCTCTGCCAGTAGTCCCTGAGCTTTCGTTTGAGAGACAGCTTAAGATCAAGGGGCGGGATCGATATGGGTGTAGTGGCACTGATTTCGTGGACGGATGCAGCAAGCTGATCCGCCATCATGTTGCCTTGAATCTCTCGGTGCCCTGGCACCCAGCACACTACAACATGTTGGTTGAGTGTGTAGAGTGTGCATAAAATAGAGTAAAGTGAGACGAGGACAGGGTTTTTTTGTTTTTTAAGACTGTGCAGAGCCGTTACCACACTGAGGGAGTCTGTATAAATTACTGCTTTTTGTATTTGTAATTGTTTGATGTGCTTAGCTTCCACAAGCATCGCGTAGGCTTCCGCTGTGAAAATACTTGTGCCTGGATGTAGAGGGCCAGCATCCGAAAAGGAAGGGCCAACAACAGCGTAGGACACAAAGGAGTTGGACTTAGAGGCATCTGTAAAGAACTCAGGACGTGTGTATTTGTGTTGAAGTTCCAGGAAGTATGTTCGAATATGGGCAATAGGCGCATGTTTAGTAACTTCTAGGAAAGACACATCGCAATCTATAATCTGCCACTGCCACGGTGGCGGGTATGCTACAGGAGCCATTAAACTGTGTTCAAGTGACACAAGTTCGCCCTTAATAAACAGTGTAAATAGAACATCGTTGTTGTGAGGCTGCTACATTCGTTACATTTTCTGGTGGAGGTGCGGGGTAGATGATTCCAACCCCTACGAGATAACGAAGTCCAAGCCCTGATCATCCGCAAGCCGTGGAGCTTACGCTGGTGCACCAACGGATCAGTCGCGGTATTCGAGGGGATTCACCAGAATTTGGACTACTTCCCCCTGTGCCAAGGGCATCAGCGACGGAAACAAGAAACGCCACCACCATGACTAGCCAAGTTGCACCATCACAGCTCATTGTCAGCCAGCCCGTCATACTGAAGGTGTTCCATGGTGACTCGTTCGAGGACGCCGAAGACTGGCTGGATCATTTCGAGAGGGTGGCGAACATAAACCAATGGAACGAAGCAGGCAAGTTGCGCAACGTATACGTCTCTTTGGAAGACGCAGCGCGAGTGTGGTACGAAAACCACGACGCATCTTTGACGTCCTGGGAAGAGTTCCGGCGGCAGCTACTGTGTACGTTTGGCAACAATGATCACCGGGAAAAGGCAGAAGCAGCTCTTCGTGCACGGAATCAACGCACAAATGAGACTGTCGCTATGTACATAGAAGACATGTCCCGCCTGTTCAAGCGAGCTGATCCCAACATGACTGAAGACAAGAAGGTGCGTCATCTCATGCATGGGGTAAAACAAGAGCTGTTCGCGGGACTCGTTCGCAATCCGCCGCGCACTGTTGCCGAGTTTCGGTCGGAAGCAACAACAATAGAAACGACGCTGCAGCAGAAAGCCCGGCAATACAATCGTGACGTAGCCTGTACATCAGCAGGGGTCTTCTTGGCAAACGTCGATAATCTTGACACTCTGCGAGAGCTCGTCCGGTCAGTTGTCAGCGAGGAACTACGCAAGCTGCAGCCACCTGCTTCACCGGAACTGTCTATTGCGGACGTTGTCTGAGAATAAATTCGGCAGGCCATACGCTCCCGTATGGCCTGCCGAATTTCTTCTCAGACAACGTCCGCAAAGGGATGCACCACCGACACGACACGCGGTAACTTATTCTGAGGTGCTCGGGAGGCCTGCTGTCCACTGTGCACCTATCGAGACACCTGGTACTTACGCACCGACAACACGTAGCTTGCGCCATATCGTAGAGGCAACTCGCAGCGCACCTCTTCCGACAAAGACAAGACCTCGGAAAAGCGATGTATGGCGAGATGCGGAACGTAGGCCCTTGTGCTTCCACTGTGGAGAAGCTGGCCATCTTTACTGGTTTTGCCGATATCGTCAAGCTGGTCTTCGAGGACGGTCAACGCACCATGTTCGCGAAACGGCGGAAGGCCGTCCGACATCGAGGAATACCTGTGCTCACGTCAGAGCTCCGACCTGCATCGTCATCACCAACCGCGGTCACCATCCCCTCTACGCCAGCGCTCGCAAAGCCCACGTTCCTTTCCAAACGCACCTAGGCATCGTTTGCCTAGTCCAAACCCAGGAAACTGAAGTGGGCGACCTGTGGAGGCGAGGCCGCTGGTGATTCGAAATAAGAAGATCCTCCACTGCGACACCAGCGTGACTACGACGACGACTGTCTCCAGGAAAGAAGTGCAGTAATGAGAAGATAACTTCAGACTTGCCGTTGGTAATTGACGGGCTAGAGCTCATGGCTTTAATCGATACCTGTGCGGATTACTCTGTGATAAGCTATGATTTATCGAAGTGCCTCAGGAAAGTTCTGATCGAATGGAGTGGATCTCAAGTACGTACGGCAGGCGGTCACCTTATTACGCCTCTCGGCAGATGCGCCGCAAGAGTTGAGATACGAGGTTTCACTTACGTTGGTGACTTTGTTGTCCTGCCCGTATGTTCGAGAGAAGTTATACTCGGAATGGATTTTCTGCAAGCAAATGGTGCCACTATTAATTTGCAGAGGTCCAGCGTATCATTTTCGACGGAACAAGCTATAAAGGTAACTCGAGCAGATGAGCAATACACCACTCCGCTGCGCATCGTCGATGATGATGTGACTGTACCGCCGCAGAACAGTGTAATGGTTCTAGTCAGAAATGATACGTTTGGTGACTACGAAGGTGTGGCAGACAGCAACATGGACGTTTTCCTGAAAAGAGGTGTTTGTGTGGCACGAGGGATTATCTAGCTACAAAACGGGTACGCAGACGTCCTCCTGACAAATTTTGGGAACGAATTCCAGCACATCGGAAAGGGGACAGCCATAGCCTTTCTTCATGAGGTTTGTGAAGCCACAGAAATATGCAGCCTTGAAACAACGTCAACGGATATGAAACCAGCATCTGATGTCTGCGACATAATATCCGTAAATCCCAATCTTTCAGTGATCCAACGTCAACAGCTATACGACCTTGTACGGGAATTTGGCAGCTGTTTCTCCAATAGTTCAAAGGTACGACGCACAACCATTGCAAAACACAGGATCGTAACAGACGAGACAACCAGGCCGGTACGCTAGCACCCGTACCGCGTTTCACCAAAAGAAAGGGAAGTCATCAAGAATCAAGTACAGGAGATGCTTGGAGATGATGTAATTCAACCTTCTAACAGTCCATGGGCATCTCCTGTAGTACTTGTCAAGAAGAAGGATAACACGCTAAGGTTTTGCGTCGACTACCGGAAATTAAATGCTGTGACTAAACGGGATGTATATCCCCTCCCCTGTATTGACACATTAGAGAGACTTCGTTGTGCCAAGTTCTTTTCATCACTAGATCTGAAAAGTGGATACTGGCAGATCGAAGTTGATGAACGTGATCGCGAGAAGACTGCTTTTGTTACCCCGGACGGACTCTATGAATTCAAGGCTCTCCCTTTTGGTCTCTGTTGTGCGCCGGCAACGTTCCAACGCATGATGGACACTGTACTTTCCGGATTGAAGTGGCAGTGTTGCTTAGTGTACCTTGACGACGTGGTCATCTTCACCGCTACATTCGAGGAGCATATCAAGCACCTGCGAACAGTGTTAGAAGCAATCCGTTCGGCAGATTTAATCATCAAGCCAGAGAAGTGCCGATTCGGTTTCGAAGAGCTTCGATTCCTTGGGCACGTTGTCAGCGCCCACAGTGTGCGCCCTGATCCTGAAAAGACAGCCGCCGTTGCAAGGTTCCCGGTGCCAGCAGACAAAAAGTCAGTACGGAGATTCCTAGGTCTCTGTGCTTACTACCGACGATTTGTCAGAAATTTCTCGCAGATTGCAGAACCCTTGAAGAAACTTAAGAGAGAAGATGTACCTTTCCAGTGGGAAACATAGCAACAAAGCGCCTTCAACGAATTAAGAAAACGGTTGCAAGAGCCCCCAATCCTTTCTCATTTCGATGAAACAGCTGACACACAGACACCAGCAACATCGGCCTAGGATGCATCCTAATACAGTGGCGGAATGGCGAAGAAAAGGCGATAGCATACGCCAGCCGGACTCTAACAAAGGCGGAGACCAATTATTCGGCCACAGAGAAAGAATGCCTTGCTGTCATCTGGCCCATCAGTAAGTTTCGGCCTTACTTGTATGGTAGACCATTTAAGGCAGTCAGCGATCACCATGCCCTTTGCTGGCTCGCCAACCTCAAGGACCCGTCCGGACGACTAGGAAGGTGGAGCCTCAGACTGCAAGAATTTGACATAACTGTGGTATACCGACCTGGCAGGAAGCATACCGACGCCGACTGTTTGTCACGAGCACCTGCAGACACAGCACTATCAGATGAAGAGGACTTTCCATTCGTGGCTGTTGTCGAGACTTCTCAGATAGCTGAAATTCAACATGTGGACGAAGAATTGCTCCCGCTCATCAAACACCTGAAAGGAGCTGACGTACAAGTACCTCGTATATTTTCTCGAAGCCTCGCATCGTTCTGCCTCCGAGGAAATGTCCTCTACAAGAGAAACTTTAAGCCCAACCGTGAAAAGTTTCTGCTTGTCGTTCCTGCAACTATGCGGCAAGAAATATTACAAGCGTGCCACGATGAGCCTACGTCTGGACAGTCGGGGGTCATTCGAACGCTTGCACGAATCAGTCAGCACTATTATTGGCCCAAGCTATTGTCTTCAGTACAGCGCTATGTCGGAACATGCCGCGAGTGCCAAAGACGGAAAGCGCCTCGTGCTAAGCCAGCGGGCCTTCTGCACCCGATAGACCCACCGAAAGCACCCTTCCAACAAGTTGGAATGGACCTCCTTGGACCATTCCCGACATCTTTACTTGGCAAGAAGTGGATCGTTGTAGCGACTGATTATTTAACGAGATACGCGGAAACAGACTTTTTGCATCGAGGAACGGCAGCTGAGGTCGCCAAATTCTTTGTACAGAGCATAGTGCTACGGCATGGCGCTCCAACTGTTGTAATTACCGATCACGGACCGGCTTTCATGGCGGAACTCATGGAATGCCTGCTGAACATGACCCACACTGTTCACAAAAAAACTACCGCATATCACCCTCAAAGCAACGGCCTGACTGAACGCCTTAACAGAACTCTAGCTGACATGATATCTATGTATGTGGACGTCGAACACAAAAGTGGGACGGGACGAAATTTTATTATACGTCATCTTCGCCTATAACACCGCCGTACAAGAGACTACCAAGATTACTCCGTTTCAACTAGTTTACGGTCGTGTAGTTGCCACAACACTGGACGATATGTTACCTATAGATCAAGATGACTAAATAGAGAGAGCGGAGGAGGCCCGCCTATTAGCAAGGGTACCGAATATGTCACCAACAACGAATCGATGCCGACCGCTACAACTGAAACACGCTATGAAGTTGGTGACAAAATGTGGATATGGACCCCAGTACGACGACGAGGCCTGTCTGAAAAACTCATTTGTCGATATTTCGGTCCTTACGCGGTAGTACAGCGACTCAGCGACCTCGTTTATGAAGTCAAGCCTACAGGACATGGGCATTCTAAACGACCCAATTCCACCGAGCGTGTACACATTGTGCGCATGAAACCGTGCTACGACCGGTACGAAGACTAGCCACCCCACTTGCTTGCTGTACAACCATTTCCCTCTTATAAACCTTCCGAGACGGAAACGCTGCATACATTATCATCGAAAGCATCGGGGCGATGCCTCTTGAGAGGGGGGATAATGCCACAGGAAATTACCATTGCTCCGCGCAACGCGGACGTTGGAAACCAGAGAAACGCTAACAGCACGACTACGAGCGACGAAGCCAGCCGCAATGCACGAGCCGGCCCTGCATGCACCCGGTACTCCGCCGAACAGCCAACGCGCGTGAAGAAGAAGAGAACCAGGGTGCTCGAGGCAGGGGCTCACGAGGACTACCGCCCTTGGATCTTCTTGATTGCTGTGCGTCGTCCACTTTGGGCACAAGTTCGCCCTTAATAAACCGTGTAAATAGAACATCGTTATTGTGAGGCTGCTACATCCGTTACAATATGAGCACACGGGCATACAGCATTTTCGCCTCCACAGAAAACGGACGCGTCAGCCCAGGATAGCACCTTTAAAAACCCAATATCCTGGATAAACTCGAGTGGTGCACGCAACTGTCCGAACGAAAATATTTCGAGGGAACTGTGCTCACGGGAGCTGTCAAGATTTCATGCAGTAAACGCTACGGTATATTGGAGGGCTTGAACATCCTATTGCAAATATATCCTGCTAGTTCACAAATGTCGCGCTTGTTACCTCGACGAACGCTGGTGCTCAGACGGGAGCGGGTGGTTGCTGCCGCCTGTGGCACACTGGCATCGAGCAAACGCCCTCTAAAAACAGTTCACGCTACCTCCATTAGAACGTCAGATTGAAAATACTGACTGCTCACCGCACAAATTCGGGAGTTTCAAGTAGTCGGTACCCACCAGATTTCTCGGTTTACAGTCCGTGGCAAGACACACCGACGTTGAGCACAACGACGCCAGATTTCAAACCAAGCGCACCCGCAAATGCGCTCGTGCGGCTGGTCCAATCAAATGTCACGTCAGACGCTGCGTCCATGACCTACTACACTCCTGACCTGTTCAGATAGCGGGGTTCCTATGGGAGCGCGTGTCCCCGCTCTCGTTCAATCGCTCGCCGTAGGTGGCGCTACCTATAACCTGTTCGTCTGTTTCTTTACGGTTGTTTTGTAGGCGCTGGTATAAGAATGCCTGCATTCTGCAGTGAACTGGCGGCATATATGTGACTATTTCTTCCCATACATTGCTGGTTAAGCAAGGTGTTCAGAGCGCTTGAGTATTTATAGCACACTGGTTGACAAACGTGGGAACCCGTAGATTTACACGATGTAGGGCAGCCTATGCGTGGTCGCGTGCATTTTATTGCAAAAAAATTCTGAATGTCTTTTAGTATTATTATTTCTGAATAATTCTAAATTTTGGATCATAAATACGCACTACGAGTGCTTTGTTGGTCAAAATTTGACCACAAAGAGTGAAGATGACGTCAGCGAGCAGGTGCTGCCTAGCGCCACGCCGCTCGTAGGTTACGGCCCTAGCGGCAGAAGGTATGAACTAGAACGTGGGCGCTGGAAGAGGTGCTCTCTGGGCAGGTCAGGAGTGTAGTAGGTCATGGCTGCGTCAGAGGATGGTGTCACGTGACTAAACAATTGTCGATGCGTACACCGATGCGAGAGGGTGCATTTTGTGAGACCCCGCTATTATCCCCTGCGTTTAACTACTACTATTAATATTTCTTCAACCTGATTTTCATGTCAGTAAAAGCGATTTGTAACAGTTTTGACCGCGCGCCAAAAAAGCCCTATTTGGGCGAACTTAGCACAAGGAGGTTTGTAGAACCTCTGGAGTGGCAATCCTGGTCGCTGTCAACGGAAGCAAGTGAAGCTGTCGGCAGCCATATTGCTAGAGGAAAAACAAGGCGGAGATGCTTTAGACCGCAATAGAATACGCGCCTTACGATAGTTATAGCGCGAGAACAAAACGACAACACATAGACAAGAGGGACACGAAGGTCCTTCTTGTCTCTGTGTCGTCGTTTTGTTCTCGCGCTATAACTATTGTCACGCCATACCAACTAGCCCAAGCTGCCACACTAATAAGGAATACGCGCGTTGCGCGCGTCGTTTTGCAGTTCCACGATAAAAAAGTGAGATGGAAACCACTTTTAAGTTACACCAACGAACAAATGCCTCTTCTTGTTTATGAAACAAATCATTTCGTCCACCCATTGTGAGCTGCAAGCTTTCAGATCAATCTGTTGTCGGGGGATGCTCCGCATATCGAGCTTGCTGGTTGTAGTATATATTGGGTGTGTTAAGAAATGTGCCTGCAGATACCCAAGATCCAGGGGAATGCGACTTGTGTGTGTGTCGGCAGATTACCAGAGGATATTCATAAGGAAGTTGAAATAATTAGAGGTAAAGTTTAAAAAAAGAGGTAATTAAGTGAACTGGGAGTCACCAGCAATGTTTCTAGAGTTATCGAATTCTAACCATTTTAGACGTGGAACCAAAACCGAAGCACCGATGTCGCGTGCAACTGACAAACTCCAGGAGACGTACCCTAAATGAAGCGTTTATAGGAACGATTGCAGTGGCGTTAGTTATGCATAATATTTATCAACTTCCGTTGGCGACGTGTGTTGTCATGGCAAGCGCAGCCTTCAGAGCCTAGAAACGAGGTAGCTCGATGTTTGATATAACGCCACTCCCTCATTTTGGCAACTTCGACTATCGACGTTTTGGTTTCGGTTTCGTCGGCAAGATAAAACAGCTGGATTTCAAAGGTGTCTCACCTTGTTTTAGATGAAATTGCTTATTTTTGTGACTAAATTATATTTAAGCTTCGTCAAGAAGGTAGAAACTAACAGGTTTTTGCAGATGCACTCGGGAAGCAGTAAAAATCGAAGGTGCCCTGCCAGGCCACAGTCTGGTTGTCTGCCCCGTTCTGTCGAAGCAGCATTCTTCGGAGTGAATAGAACAGAGGTGGTCACCATCCGTAGCCCTCGAACTATTTCTTCGAACAGCACGTTCCCAGGCAGAACTCAGCGCACTGTCTTCCAGACTTATTCTCTAAGCTTGCGAATTCCTCAATAAACACGCACCAAATTCGATATTCACTCCCCCCCCCCCCCCAAAAAAAAAAAAATATGCATGCTCGCCGTCAATTTCGCCTTGTAAGACAACACCAGAAAACTTGGAATTCAAAGGGAATCGTTCCAATGTTTGATACGTGCAGCCATAGGCCGCAAGTGCTTCGTCCACAAACTCAAAACTCATAGACAACGTCGTGTCAGTGAGCACTTAAAGCTTATTTTAAGCTTCACGTTACCTTCCATGAAGCTATACGCATGCATTACATGCATGCGCACCATTGAGGTTGTTTCTAATTTAACAGAATACGCGAAAAAAAAAACAGGCAATCGTCAACGAACGAAAAGAGAATCCTTACACGTGAAAAGTGATCCCAGGAGTCTTCTTGATGCGATTTGTGCACCCATAAGCGACGCACGAAGTCACCATGGCATTGTAAACTACCTAACTGCTTTACAAGAGCATGTCACAGTCTCCAAAGGCTACTGCGAGGGCGGAGCTACGAAGCGCACTTTGTCGTCTGCTTCCGAGCCTTTCCTTTTCCAATATGACGGCCACCGGCATCACTTATCGGGGCGCACTTCCACTCCAGAAGACGTAGTATAGAACCTCCTTGACTTAGCATGACCTCTGAGAGCTTCTTGCGCAATAGACATCTCGGAGGGCTTACTCCAAGCAACCTGGGCGCCGCCATGCTTGATATACAGTTATATACTTCGATTCCTCCCGCCTCCGTCGCTGGCTCGTAGTCGGCTTCGAGAGAATTCATCGCGCCAAATTTGAACTCGAAAATCTGACGCGTATGGGGCGTTTAAGACGAGAAACTGGTACGTGATAGTACAGGCATCGTATATTGCGCCCATCCCTAGTAGAGATCAGTGATATATTAGGTCGCTTTATTAGGCTTAAAGTAAATGTGTTTAATTTATTTAACAGCTTCAACATAATACATTGTAAGTATGCGCCTGAAGCACAGGTTTTCCATTCCGAAGGGGAGGTGGGGATGCCACATGATGAAGCATTGGGGTTGGAAAGACGAGATTCAAAATTGATCTCTTATCTTTGTGGACAAAATTTGATTTCTTGAGGCATGTTTGTGCAGGCCTCTGTACCTTCATATATATACATACAAAATGCAAATATGTAAAAAATGCAGAGGGGCCCCAAACAATTTGGCCACAGAGCAATGCGCGTCCCACAGTGTAAAGTACCATGCATTACTTTTCTTGTAAACCCTGCTGATGAATGAATTAATAAGTCATACAAGCTTTTGCATGTTTCCATGCTTATGCCTTGGTAAATCTTTATTAATTCATTTATATTCACATGAGTTCTGCAGCCATACCTTGCCATTCACACGTTAAATTAGATTTGATACAGTCCATTTCATAGGTGGAATGTCGATACACACTAACGACTGGAACTTATGTTAGTAGCTCATTCATATAGTAGTAAAATCGGTGGTCTAGAGAAGACAAAGAAAACAGCCATGTTATTCACCACATCTTCATTTATAGCTCGATTTGCATTTGTTCAGCGGTGTCTACCGTATCGACTGCGCAATGTCACTGCGAGTCTTTTGCCGCCAGCAGTTGTGGTTGCCGTTATTCCTGCAGTGTCCATAGATTATAAGGCATGTAAACACAGTTCTACAGCGCCATCTTTTTAAGAAGCACAGCACCACCACACCAATTTTAAAAACGAGAATCAAAACTGCCCATAGCTGAGCCTAATAAGAACAACAGCGAAACTGAAGTGCCACCACCTAACAAGCCGATGTCTGGTGAGATTGAATTTATGATCTCAGTAAATGCGCAAAAATTTTAAGCTTTCTCATCATCAAGATTGCTGGAACCTGTTCCATCATTTGTCAAGCCTGTCCTTGCTGCTCCTGCCAGTGCTGTACAAGGCCATACACATTCGAGGTGAACGCCTCTTTAGTATTCAAGGCCTCATAGAAAGTGGTGCTCATTATATGAATAAGAAAACTAGTATCGTGTTAGTCGAAACCAATATTCGACATCTCATAACAGGCATTCCACTCGCGAAGTACAACAAACGTTCCTAGTTTTACCAGTTCGAATACGGATGAGCTGTTCAACCTAGATGCTGTCTACCCGGTACATAGAAGCTTACTGAAAGAAGTAGACCGATTGGTACTCCTAACAAACGACGCGAAAAAGTCGTTGCATTGACTAATCGTTAATGCTGCCTGTTTGATGACTCTTACAGCATATGCAGTCACACCAACGCGTGTGCGTCGAGCAGCTTGGCAGGAACATGGATAAGCTGCATTTAACAGCTTCAAAACCGGAAGCGCATGAGTAGAACACACTGTTCCGCTTATGAAAAATGCTAGTCATGCAAAACAGGAGTCCGGAACACAGCGTCATCTGCATTCGACAGTGCTGAAACCAGACGATGCGGGCATGAAAATTTTCCAGCTCGCAAAGCGACACTGCATCCGAAGAAATCGTCACTTGTAGGAACACCATCTATCATTGGTGAGCCTGTCGAGTGCCCTATGGTCAGCGATGTCGAACACGTGGACCACTGTTTTACGCGCTACGCTCGCACAGATTCTCTGATTCCCTATTGGTCTCGAGGCTGTCGATGAGGCCAAGCACTGACATGACTAGAGTCGCTGAATCTCGAACAGCCGTACTTCTGTGTCGTACCAGATGGGGGGGTCCACATTCCTGGAAAAGATGAAACACGGAGCCCATCACTCAGTTCTGACATAATGAGGCACAGCAAGCTTATTACAGCTGAGCTGCATATGTTACATCTCCATGATTTCTTTGCGTCTCTATCCATGAGCGAGAACTCCTAGTTCCCTCTAAGAAGCAGTGGAAGAACTAACTTCAATGCATTAGTCCTTCCTGGAGGGTGTTAAGGGCTTTACCACTTCAATGCATCATATGTGTATTTGAAGCACTGAATTGGTGAAATCCCCAGTGCCTTCTAGGGAGCAGAAGAAGAACTAACGCATTAAGGTGATCAGAACCAGTTCGTATGGTATGAAGAATGGCAAGAGACAGAGGTACACCCGTCAACTCTGCTGGTCATCCGCCTTCTCAGAGTATTATTGTCTGAATGTTTATAGCGATATCACTTATCAAACACTCCCCGCTGTTTTCAACTGTCGCTGTGCCATCATGTCCCATATGTCCATCCGTATGTAAATGTATATAAATGTGACAAAAAAATAATTTGGAAAAATATTTTCCAAAGCGCGAATATGAACAGGTGCCTTTTCAATATGCATCTGCTGTGTTAGACGACTTGACCATGAAAGCACATGTCCTTCAGTGTACTGATGGCTAGCTATTTATATACAGTATTTATTGAAGATGGTAAGCCAATCCAGGGAGCTTTTCAGCATGTTCTCTGCATTAACAGTGTGATGATACGAAGGGGGTGCTTTAGAAGTTGGTGCCATGCTCATTGCGATGCGTGCACTTGTATAACGCGTACTTAGCCCTATGAGACATGATCAACAGTGAGAATGCGCGATTCTCTCATGATGGGGATGGTATTTACGTCTTGTGCTTTCACCAGACAAATTACTGTTACAGGGCACACAAAGGATACTTCGTCCACTGCAGTGGCCCCTTTGTCACAGTTTTACTGTGACGAAGGGGCCACTTTTCTATTAACAAAACACCTCCAGCAGGTTGTTGAATTGAAATAAATGCTGGTTTGATTTTTGTTTAATGCATTCCAATTTCATTCTGGATCATTTGTAGTATGATGAAATAACATTTCAAAGGGTTTGTGAACCAATTCGCAGCACTATACTGGTTCGAGCACCGGCGCAACAAAGTATACAAACTTCATGTTCCCCATGATGACAGGTTGCACAGGGCCATTGACTGTCGCTCATGACACATGCACAAGTTTTCTAAAAAAAGAAAAAAAAAACAAGAAAAAAAGAAGAAGAGAGAGCAATACCCTCTGCACACAGAAGACGATCGATTCACACCCTCACATAAATTTAAGCGAAGTTTACACCAGGTTACTGGTACAGCATATGCTTGTGCTCTTGTGACACTAAACCAAACAACTTAGCAAAGCGTAAACAAAGTTTAATGTTATTTAGCTGCAGTAGGTGCGCTCACAAATACTGGCAACTCAGGCAGTATACTGAAAGAGTGTGAAGACAGCAGCATGGCTCTTCAATGAGTCTATTATAACCCTTCATTTTTTCCACCTTTATTATTATTCATATTCATACTGAGTACAAAAAAACTATGAGCACTTATATATTATTTACGTAATATATACAATCTTGAGTGTATTCAAAGAAAAGCTGTTAGATTTATATTCAATATTATTTACGTGATATGTACAATCTTGAGCGTATTCAAAGTAAAACTGTTAGATTTATATTCAACACGTACTCCAAGTAAGACTCCCCCTAAGATTTAATGCTAGCCAACAACATTCCCTTACTGCAGACGCGAAGACAAAAAACTAGATTAGAATTCCTTGATAAACTTTTGAACAAAAAACTAGCTCTAGACCCATCCCCGTATTTGACACCCCTTAGTAACCGGCCCACCCGACACCACAACCTAAAGGCCTTGATCCCATATTTTGCTCGCACAGACCTACTGAAGTATTCATACTTTTCAAGAACCATATGTGAATGGAACTGTCTTACTAATACATGTGATGAATGAATTACCCTACCTGACAACCTTCTTTGCCCTTTATTGTTTTGTTTCGCAATTATTTTATTCATACTTGTATATGTATTACCATCCTGCTTGGACCTTGAGTCTGCAGTATTGAATAAATAAATAAATAAATGTGTTTGAGTGACAGAGTTTGAAGAGTAAGGAAAGGAACAGCAGCTCTATAGGAACTGGGTCAAAGATTAGTCACGCTAATGTTTTAGCTGTTTTCATGGCTTAAACAGAGGTGTATCAACAAGGCTTTAGTGTACAGTCGACTTTTGTTAATTCACAATCGAAGGAGCCTCTGAACTTTGTTTGAATTATCAGGAAATTTGAATTATCTCAGATTCAGAAGTTCTCAGATAGATGACTCTGGGTGAGATGACACCACACATTATGATTAGGCATTGATTTTATCACAATTAAAATTTTTTTAATGTTTTTAAGCCCTACCTGCACGCAATGAACAGGAAGCAGAGGTGTAAAGTCCGCAAGTTTATTGGCCATTTACTGCTGATTTACGGCTGATGAGACCTTATAAAGAAATCGCGAATTGCCAACAGTTTCATTACTGTAGGTATACACGTTCAGCACAAAGCCTTCTATGCCAGTTGAGGAGCATCAAGGTTTACCATGTGTGTGCTTCGTTTTAAACATTTGTCTACTTGCAAAGCCATTGAAGGGCTCAGGTGCTTATTTTTAATTTTTAGACTTCCAGGATTATATAAGCACACATATTTCTATACAGTAGTGGGAAAGCAGCTTCAGAAAGCAGGAACTAGGAACGATAGGCGAGGGGGGGGGGGGGCATTGTTATGAACTTTGGGTGTGATTACTGGCACTCACGCTGATTCGGCAGGCATTAAAGACGGCTGTTATGCGGTTATATCTTGTACTCTCAATGCAAACAGACTGTTGGTATTGATTGCATTCATTGCTAAGAGCCTAAATGAAACTAAGAAATAGTATCTCTTGGACACGACATTGCATACTTCAGATGAACGCTGGCTAAAGGGACAATGATACTCCAATTGCCGAAGCGGTTTTTGCACTATCAACTTGAAGCATATGCTATAGTAGTTCAGAAAGTTCATGAGCATGTCTCATTAGGCCTCGAAATAGCACGTACTTGCACAATAAAATTTGCGTCGGCACTAAACATCGGGGATAACTTAAGATGCACGCGTGACCACTGTTAATTCAGCGCAATAACTTTAGGCACGCAATGGTGACTTTGGTGGCCCCGAGAACAAGATGCACGTGTTTTGATTCGCCAGAGTGGCTATTGCAGCTGATAGACGCTCCCAAATCCGACTTTGGCGCAACTTTTGTTGATATTATCAGGATGGCGCAGTAAATCTGATTTGGCGCACTTTGGTGCAGTTTGCACAGGAATGGGATCACTGAGCTGTTATTTCCTGGTACGGGCTCGCAAAAGGTATGAATTAACCGAATGATGGAGTTTGAATTAAGAGGCTTTCAAATATGCTGAAAGAATAGAGGGCCAACCAAAAAAATTGAATTTGTTTGAAATAACTGAAAGTACGAATTATCAGAGTTTGAATTATCGCAAGTCTACTGCATTAGAAAGGTGATGAGATCATAAAGAATATGACAGTGCACCTAAGGTAGATGAGTCCCCACATGTAGGTACGAAACCACATTGTGGTGCCTGCGTTGGACTGGTACTTGCGTATCAGTATCGGATGTGGCACAGGCAGGAGTCCGACAAGTGTTCCATGCTGCAGGAACTTGAGGATCTCGCTCTCATCTGTCAGACCTCTGCAAAGCACAGCACATATAGAAGTAACAGTGAGGGAAATGCAGGGAGGTCAACTGCAACTGAAACTTCTGGTTTGCTACTCTGCACCAGAAGAAAGACATGAATTGATTGATATGTGGGGTTTAACGTCCCAAAACCACTCTATGATTATGAGAGACGCCGTAGTGGAGGGCTCCGGAAATTTAGACCACCTGGGGTTCTTTAACGTGCACCCAAATCTGAGCACACGGGCCTACAACATTTCCGCCTCCATCGGAAATGCAGCCGCCGCAGCCGGGATTCGAACCCGCGCCCTGCGGGTTAGCAGCCGAGTGCCTTAGCCACTAGACCACCGCGGCGGGGCAAGAAAGACATGAAATAAAGACAAAAGGCAGTTTAACAGTGTGCTTTTCTGGGCCAGTTGGTACATGATGACAAAGTGATGACTACGTCGTGAGTACATGATGACAAAGTGACCAGTCTTGTCCTGTGCGTTTTCCTTCTTCTTGTGCTCTCGTAACGTGCTGGAACCATCACTTTGAAAGAAAAGCAGGCGTATAAAAATAAGAAGCACTATGGCATGTCCAATCAGGTCTCCTGTAACTGATACTCTAATGGATGTTAAAAAGAGAAAATGAAAAGGATAATGTTATGAGAAGGACAGACAAAAACAGATGGTCAGTTAGAACATGGGAATGGATACCACGAAATGGGAAGTTTAGATGGGGAAGGCCAAGGGCTAAGAGTAGTGATGAAAGTAGGAAATTCAGTGGCATAAAATAAAGCTAGAGATCATTAAAAAATGCCTTTGTCCTGCAGTGGTCATAAGCCAGGCTGATGATCATGTCAAAAATTCTATGGCATTGGCTGAGCCGTTCCTGTGTGAACGCAGAGTGGACAGAGGAGAAAGGATATAGTTATCACTTGCGCAGGCTTGAAACGGTAGACTTATTTAACAGCATGTCTATTTTAATTATCATTTGATGCTGTATTGGGCTCCTTCAAGGCAGTGTCTTCTGTCAGTGTTTTATGTTTGATGTACTTAGGGAAATTCTGAACAGCCTGAGACAATAAAACTAAAAGGTACAGTGCAGCCATTAGCTGATTTGAAATGACATAGGGGACTAAAAACAGCCTATGGCCAATTTGTCAAACTTGCCTCGTAATTTGTATGGCTCTTATAAAAATTTGTAGAGATTTTGTGCCTGTGCCATAAAAACATCCAAATAAAGTCCCACAGAGCCAATTCACATGAACATTTTATATATTTAACTTCTATACTTTGAAATCCTTCACCACCCATCTTTTCAGGCTTTTTGTCATAAATACTGACAGATATCCTATTGCTGTGACTGAATAATTTAATCCTGTTGGCTCTAAGCTTGTATGCCTCGAATCAGTAAATCGCACACCCGTTTGCCTTGTTTTAACCTGCCATATTTTTCACTCTACATTTGCTATTAAGCATACTATTACTATTTTTTTGTGGGGGTTTAATGTCCTATAATCACAATATGATTATTAGAGATGCCGTAGTGGTGAGCTCCTGAAATTTCGGTCACTTGGGGTTTTCTAACATGCACCTAAATCAACAAACATAAGCCTCGAGCATTTCAGACCACTGAAAATGTGGCCGCTGTGCCCGGGATCGCATCCTGTGACATGCAGGTCAGCAGTTGAGCATTATAACCACTTGACCAGTGCGGCAGGTTTTTGCCAAGTTACCCACGGTATTCATTACTAAGGTGAGAACCATATTAGCCAGGTAGGTAGGCAGGCAGGCACAAAGGTGCGTGAGTAGGCAGACAGGTGATCAGGTAGGTATGTAGGCAGGATGGTGAGTAGTCAGGTAATGTAAGCAGGAAGGAAGGTAGGTGGAGAGTAAAGCACTGACTTGTCGATGCAGATCTTTTCGACCTGGGGCACCAGGACTTGCAGTAGACGCATGATGGTCTGTAGGGGCAGCTTCTGCTTCCACGATGCCACCCACTCAGGCGTCGGGCCTCGCCATTCCTCGTCGCTGCTCCCAGCACGCACAAGCCCTCCACCACTACCCTTGGAAATACTCTGTGCGAGAGTAATCGATGACAATAATAGAGTTGGGGACATCATAGTCTCATTGCATGATGACCGATGCCTTTCTGAAACAACTGACACATTGCTGTAGCTTCCCCTGAATATTTCATTATTTTCTTGAATTAAGCTTCCTGGCATTGCAAGCTGATACCACCATTCCAGCAAGGGCCACACTGTGGTGTATAAGTCGGGACTACCTTCGACCACCTTGGACGTGCACTTATCAAACACATGGGTGTTCTTGCATTTTGCCCCCATCAAAGTGAAACTCGTGCTGCTGCAGTCGTACTTACGGCCTGGTGTTTAGTAGAGAAACATTATCGCTACTTGAGATACCACAGCAGACTTCTAATGTAGTGGGTACTATGGTCAGCTAAGCACAGCAGAAAGAGTGTATGCCATGGTACAACATTTGCATGACACCACTGGACTCTGGAAATGAAGAATCAAGTTCCCAGATTCCTTGGAAGTACCAAAGACATGGTTACTGTCGAGGTTTCGCGACACAAGTCTAAAACTATAGTGCAAACATCAGTTTTGAACTAAATGGCCAATAAGCACACGGCAGTGTAACTGGAACTGGCATGCTCTGGCGTGTTGTGCTACGATGGAATCTCGTTAATACGTAGCTGCCATGAATGTGGCACAACTACTTACCAAATGCTGAAATGCACTAACTACCAGTACAAGTTTGCATCTTCTGGTGAATTCCAACGCCAACAAGAATAAATTAACTGCAATGCCACGTCAAACATCACGTAGAATGCATTTGCGTTGTTGCTCGACAGAATTGCACAGTACAGTACAAGTTTGCATCTTCTGGTGAATTCCAACGCCAACAAGAATAAATTAACTGCAATGCCACGTCAAACATCACGTAGAATGCATTTGCGTTGTTGCTCGACAGAATTGCACAGTACGCTTAAATCTTCGCTACGCTTGGTGTACTACGCGTACATGCATTTGACGCGACAGCCGATGATTGTCAGAGTAGCGAAATTTCACGAGCCACAGAATTGGAAGCGTTCCCGCATGAGGTGGTGGCGGTGTGGTCCACTCGAGTTGTTGCCTATTGAAAGCTTGCAGTATGTGTTCAGAATGGCGCCATGCGACATAAGCAGAAAAGCAGACAGCTAGACTACAAAAGCAGACAGCTTGATTACAAAAGCAGACAGATTATTAGTCTAACCCGACTGTCCGCGATAAGTCATACAGGCTATTTTCGTCGGCGGCCGCTGCCTCGCTTTTGTCCTTTTTTTGCGCTGAGCTATAAGAACACCGACACAGTCATGTGGAAGTCAGAATTGTTGATCCGCTAGTCGCTGCAGTCACGAAAAAAGTGGAAGACCATTTGCGACCCGCTGTAAGGTGGGAGAGTTGGCCGGGGGGGGGGGGGGGGCACATTGAACTTTAATGCAACGAAAATTAATCCTAGTACACACTAAGTGATCGGCATAAGACGAGGCACTATGGCTTGAGCAGTCAGCCAATACATTAGGTTCCACGCGACTTAGTAGTGAATTAGTCACAACTGCATTTTCAACATTACTACACTTAAAACGTGTACGCATCAACGAGGTTTTACCGTAAGCATCATGCACTGCCACGATAATGTGAAACACAGTACGAATGGTACTTCTTGCTGAAATGATTTTCATGCTGGATAGTACTCAGTCAATCCAAATTAATCTTACTGCGTTAGATTCAGGAACATATTTTTTCAGCTTGGACACAATTGTGGAAAAAATTGTGATGTGGGATGTACCACACATATACCGATGGTTGCCCAAGCTGGGTATGTAACACTCACTCACCCGAGGCGGAGACTTTTCCACAGGACTTGTGGCTGTGCTGCCTGTTGGCGAGGAGGCCGGATGTGCCTGCTCGGTCATTTTATCTAGGCCTGCAAAAAGTCACACATCTTGTTGAGTCACTCGTAAACTATCCAGGCAAGCGAACCACTATTCTACAAGGTGGCGCTAGGATAGCAGGAACATTTTAGGAGGCTAGGATAGCGCAAAACATGACAAACAGGTGCCGAGACAGAAAAACAAAACTAAGCTGGCACGACCAGTTTCATTATCATTCTTGGCATTTTATGCCCACATTCACTGGGACTATCCTGCAGACTCTTCTCTGTTCACCAAAATGCGCCTCTATTAAGGAACTTGACTCTTCGATGATATAAGGTTGGAGCTCTGGCAGGGATGAACTTTGCTCGCACGCTATTCTGCCTTGCTGAGTCGAACATCGTCGTTTTTGCAGCTTGCTGCATTGGCATGCTGTCGATTGAATATTCAGAAAGAGGTCTTGCTATGTAAAGAAAGGCGCAAACAAGTGCCATTTTGTTTGTGTGCATTAGATGTATACTGTCACCTTAGTTCCTTGAGCTCAAGCGACCCCACAACTGAGAAGCAAACGATAAAGCTGAAGCTAGAAGTTCAGTGGACGTCGGATTTCTTAGACTTCCTAGGGCCCGCAAAATTATCGGATAAAGTGGTCAAATTGCCATAGACACGCCCAAAATAGCTCTGAAGGCCTACCGACATGAAACACATTACAAGGAAGCGGATTCTCAGTATGCTTCACCCCTTCGTATTGGGGCTGAGCTGACTATTGGAATTGGTGACAGTTGCAAATGGACCGACTCACGGATGAGCTGGCTTTCATGTCAGACATGGAATTTCATCAGAAAGTCCAAAAAATCAGACATTAAGTAGTTCTAGACGCAATGTGGAAATATATGAGCGCACAAGGTAGAAGGAAAAGAACTTGACAGAAAACACGCTGTTGCCACTGTCAAGTGCTTTTCCTTCTACCTTGTGCGCTCATATATTTCCACATTATGTTGCACCAACTGGCCCAGCATTCCACTTCATTGTTCTAGACGCTCTCCTACATTGACTCGATGGGGCTTCTGGCAACAACTCAAGACTGTCAGAATTTTCAGGCAAGTCCAAAAAATTTGGCACCAGGAAAATTCGCAGTTGATTGTACGTACGTGGAGTAGCGGCTAGAGTCGCATTGAGGCTTGACGAGGGCGGTGCCTCCTCTGGCGGTGGTTGGGTTTCGGATTCTGCAGTGGGTGTGGCCGGAGGAGGGACGGCCTCCTCGGAGGGCGTGGTCGGGACGCTGGGTGTGGGGCCCTTGCTGCGGGAGCGCCGGCTCAGGGAGCGTTCGATTGTGCCCTGCTCGGTGGGCAGGTTTGCGAGTGCGTGAAACACGTGCCGTTTTCGAATGACGGTGTACACGAGGTTTGAGTTGCCTGCATGAGAGAAAGAATCCACTAAATACGTAAAACGAAAGCGCAAACACATTCCAAGCTGCCCCACTTGAAATGGTTGCCACCACATGACGAACTGCACCAACATGTATCTGCTATTGCCGAAGCAAGAGGAATGACTGATTTTTAAAAACTATTTTCAATAGAGTAAGATTAGCCGAATCCCACTGCACTGATATTCTAATAACCGTCCCACAAAGATAACTACATTAACTGCTTAACGAGGTAACATTTATGCAGCTGCACCTAGAAAAGTAATTGCTGAAGTGAAGCGAAATAATGACTTTCATTAAAAAGTACTTGTAATGACGTTCTGTTTGCATTACTCAAAGTTGTAGCGCTTACATAAGCTTTTGGTAATAAAGATATTATTGGAGAATGATTATGGCCTACGCTCGATCGCTTCAGCGACACGACATTTATTGTCCTAAAGTGCACAGGTAGCTGCAACCTTCCAAATAATAACGACATTGAATGAAATTATCTCAGTCACATCACCAGGAGAAAGGTAAGCGAGCTTTGTGCCTCTCTTCAACCGATTCTTTTTTTTGTTTTAAAACATGTTCTCTATTACTGGGATTTCGTCAATATAAACATTTAAATGCTAATTCTAGCCATACTTGTGTGCCTCTCAAGTATTTCACATTTAAAAAATTAAGAACAACAACAAGCAGCATACAGGCTTCTGTTGCGCTGCGCTCACCGTCAAACTGGTACTGGATGATGTTGTTGAAGATCTCGAGCAGAAAGAACACCAGGTGGTGGTTGGTTGGGTTTGAGTAGAGGAACCACGGTGTGCTGAACGCCTGCACAAGCCGTTTGACACCAGTGTCGATCGATTAGGCCTGCTAGCTGCCTTCATTCGTTTATTTAGCTTACTCTCAATCACTAAAGCATCAAGGGTACCAATGTGGGAGTGTTGGTTTATTGTTCATTATGAAAATGAAATTTTCGTTCTTGAAGGTTAGTGCTTCCGTTTTTTCTTGTAATTCTTCTTTGTCGTTCTTTGTTGCTGTGCTATGCTACAAGCCAGTTCACTGAAGCATTGCAGTGAGGAGCGGGCGATGTCACATATAACCAAAAAAAGAAAGGTTAGAAAACGAAACAAGTGATGCATTATTAGTGAAAAATTAGATATGTAAAATGAAATGTAAAGAGAATGAAACAAAACTGGAATGCGAGACAAAATAAACATATGTTGTACAATATCTTTGGCAAGTTATAAACACAACAGGAATATTCAAAATGGGGATAACGAACCTGTGGGAATAAGCACACATTTTTACTGATTAGCTCTATAAAAAAGAATACAAAGAGATTAACAATGCAGAAACACGAAGGCACAAGCAGGAGAGATCACAGCTTTGAAGATAACGATACAGAAAAAATAAAGACTGAATAAAGTTAGACCAATAAAAAGTATTTGTTAACAATGGTGCTTTCAGATATTTCATACACTAGCGTTGGTACATTGATGCGACGCCCCAAGTTTTAATGCACCCCTACATGAATTTGCGCCACTTTGGTGAATTAAGTTCTTGAAATTTGTGAGATTTATCTTTGGGCTCCCTTTCAATGCAACTTAAAAGATCTCAATTAATGAAGCTTAACTACATACGAGGAGATGGCTTTAAAATTTTCTGCTTATATTATTGAATAACTACCCATTGAGCCCCCATCAAACTTTGTCCTCGGGAACCTTTAATTAGTTGAGGCATCTGAGCTAGTTGGTACTGACTGAATGCCTCTATATTACTTTCAATTGAGGAGTCAGTGATTCGGTTTCTATAAAAGACTTAATTCTCGTTATATTGAACCCGGGTATAGCAAGATATCGGTTATGATGAAGTAAATTAAAAATAGTCTTGCAATAGCTATGGTGTTAAAAACAAACATTTATAAAGAAATTATGGATAAAAAAATTACTTTGTGCACAGTTTGCCACTTTGTTATAATGAGGTTTGAGTGTAGATTCATTAAAGGGATCCCTTTAGTTCCATGTACCTACCTCAAGTAGATGAAGGAGCTTGGTACTGGCCACCATGGACAATGTCTTGAGATAAGGTGAAACTACAAGAAAGCAAAATTAATAGAAATACGAAGCATCAATGAGAATTGTCAGGCACAGAAGCTTGCAGTGATTTTAACCTCGCAGCTTTTTATATGTTTCTTTGCCGTCATTCACTTTTTCTCCACAGTAATGTCTTTATATTAGTGCTCTGAGATTAAATATCGCCATGGCTACACAGTGTTTAAAGATCAACAAGGCTACAGTGAGTGAAGATCGCTAGGACGACACCAGGACTGAAAATCACCGAGGTTGCACCAAGGTTACCCCGGGTGGATTACCGAGGCTACATTGTGATTATTGATCAGCAAGACGACATCACGATTAAATATCACCAAGGCTACATTGTGAGTGAGCGTCACCACGACTACACTGTGTAGATCACCATGGCCACACCGTGATAAAAGGTCACTATGACTACATTGCAATTAAGGATAACTAAAACTATGCTGTATAGGCTTAGTGATCAGTTCAGTGATACCACAGTTCCTACCCTAGTTAAAAACATTCTTTAACAAGTTTCATATATAAAAACAAAAACAAATTTATTTCAGTCTGACACCTGCAGAGCAAAGAGTATATCACAGCCAAACCTTGTCACGACAAAGTCACGTGTGGCACTAAAGCATGTTCGTTAAATCTGAAAGCTCATTACATACAAGCATTTTCAGCACTGAATTAAGGACACAACTATTTCCTGTTTCTTCATTATAATCAGTAAATAATCATAGCGAGGTTAGACTGTACTTAAATTCAGAAACTGTGGTTCACCAGAAGCTAGACTCTGCTTTTGCACACTTCGATGAGACACGATTAACTAATTAACCGGCCCTTACCATTTACAATGATGGTGAGAAGGCAATCAAAGAGGGGCTGCAGTCGCTGGTGACCAGTGGTGATTATCTTGTGGAAAACCTGCAAACAATAATGACAGTAGCTATGATTTTGTGCGTAAACTCAGCCATCTAAATCATTACCTAATTAAAACCAACTTAATTAATTACATAGTAAATTAAATAATTACCTAATTAAAAAAGCAGCAATAAGGAAGGTAGCAATAGTACAGGGGCATCGTAAGTTTCTCATTTGTGGGAGATAGCTAAACACTATACTGTTCCGTGCTTGTGGGAAAGACACAAGGTGTAAGAACTAACTGAATGCACTGAACCTGCAAATTCATGGCAACAAGTGCCATGCAAGAAACGCTTCAAAAGCCGTTTGCCACAGAAGGCACGGAGGGGTTACCCACACATAACAGTGTTCCACAAGGAGGTGCTGGCATAGTCGACGCTTGCAGCACGATGATCAAACACGAAGTACCAACAATGACCGAGGGTCACACTGCAGTCGCTTGACTTCGGGACCCTCGTCTGCATACTACATTCTACGAATTTTGTATTTTGAATGAATGAATAAACTGAATGACTGAATGACTGAATGACAATTGTTAGTTCTCGTTGGTCCAGTGTATACTAGGTTTGCGCGAATATTCGGAAGCTTCAAATATTTGAGTGAATATCGCAGTATTTGAACTTGCTTCGATTTGAATTTAAATTATAGAAAAATTTAAAGTATTCAAAATGAACGAATAGATGTATATTTTTTTGCGTGTAACCCCGTAAAGGCGGTTTCACTGCAGTGAACGGGCACTAAAAAGTGAAAGCATTTATTTAAATGTATGTTAATGCGAGTGTAACTTTGTAAAGGTGGTTTCGCTGCAGTAGAGGGATGCTAAGCCGTGAAAACATCTACTTATTGGTAATCCACACTGTCGCGAAGTCCCATTTTACGATTAAATGAACATACCACTCTCACATCAATTCATCGTTTTTGATCTTTGAAAGCTTGTTATACCGCTTTATATGCTCCATGTATAGTAAATATTGAAATGTAACACATTTTACAGGTAATCATTTGCATTGTACCAAAAGTCAAATCCTGCTACTGTTCAAAGTCGTTTCCACATTGTTTGAATAAAAAATTGGCGTTCGCACAGGCCTTGTATTATATAAACTATTTGAACTCGATTAGAAAATATTCGACGAAAATCACTATTCGCTTTGGGTTCACTTCGAATCTAAAATTTGCTATTTGCAAAAGCCTAACGTATAGGTACTTGTGCACTGTTTTCGAACATCCTCTTTTGTCTTTGAGCAGCATGGTGCAGGTGTCGAGTTGTGGCAGTTGATTGTTTGCGCTCGTCTTGCGTGTTTTCTTTTCATGTGTCCTCTACGTAGGACGAACGCTCCACAAATATCAGGTTGCTCCCTGTTCATTGTGCGAGTCTAATTTGCTGTCATCGCATTTACTGATTCGCACCTGCGGTGAAACTACGGCTTATTTTGCCAGCCAGCATAGTTGCGTGGTATTGGCAGTTCCGAAGCTGCGCAATGTGAAGTAGGATGCCGTGAATTTCCACAACATTTCTGTATATACTACCCCAATGCGTGTATATTTTTTGCGACAAATAAAGACAAGAAAAAAAAAACATTCCAAAGCTGGACGGAAAGAGAGGATGAATAAGCGTACAATGATGAGCAGGTCGGCGTGGGTGCCCGTGAAAATTGGAATGTCCATGGGTACACTCGCACAGTACGGCTTGTTGAGCCGCACGCCAAAGTTGCGCTCCCCGCTCAGCAGCAGCAGGATGAACACGCCAATGTGCACCAGGCCGACACGGGCTGCATGAAGATGGCAGAGGGGGAGGGGGTTCGGCATTGATTACATCAACAAATAAGGCTCAACTAAATAACCAATTCAGCATACTAAGCCCCTCAGCGAAGAATGTGTGTTCCACAATGTGCACCTAAACACTACTCACACTGATCAGCGCGGGCGTCGTTCAAGTGGTACAGCGTGGGCACCAGGATGTCCAGCACTTCAGAGCTCTTCAGCACGTAGAACAAAAATTTCTGTGTATGCAGACAGTGAACCGATACAGATAATTACTGTACATGAAAATGACCCAGCAGAAATGTCAGTATAAAGTGCAAAACACCGAAAGCGATCTACTATTACACATTCTGCTAATAACCAGTGATGGTACCACAGCTTTCATCCCCAGAAATGCAATGCAGCTTTCGGTAGGCATGATGGGCTGTCACTAAATTCTGCCTGCAATAGTAGCTTTGACATGGTGTAGGGCACAATGCCAAGAGGCTAAACCATAAAGAACAAAAAAATAGAGAGAAGGAGTTACATTCATTGAAATTTAATCTGTCTGAAAACAGCAATTGTTACTGGCTTTTCCGCCCATTTGTTTGTTCAAAATTCACACTAGCTATTTTCAGACAAGAATGTGACATCGTGTTAGCAATACACGTATCCCATTTCTGACCTGAACGTACAAGGCCCATTGCGTTAAATGATCAAAAGGCAGGCTGCACAGATATCAATATTCAGTATGAAGTATACTTCTAAGAGTATTTCTTTCACAGCTTAGTATTTGGCACAGACACCTTCCTACAAAACAAAAATTCCTGATTTTAGGTAATCACCTTCCACAAAGTACTCATAGTCAAATTGTATTATGGATACCCAATATACCAAATCTGCAGTCATTTATAGGGAGCACCACAGTGTTGCCTCATATCACACAATAGCCAGATATAAAACCTATGACTTATTGCTTAACAGCAGAACTCATGCGCTACGGCAGGCCCTTCGTGGGTTTTTTTTCTTCCAATTTCGTGAGTTGATCACAATAGGAGTGAAACTTGGAAAGTGGATAGTGATATGAGGGTCAAATTTCAGAGATTTAGTTTGCTTCAAAACCGTAAGAAAGTGACTGATCCTTCTTGCGAAAGAAACATTGAAAGATGTCTGCATCAGTTTAGTAGCAAACGCAAAACAATTGCACGAGCACTATGTATGTGGTGGCGCAGTACTGGGACTTATTTAGTTTCACGGACATTTCGCATCCTTCACTGCAAGCTTTGCTATACCACTTGATGTCCCCCAGACTTCCCTGACGTGATTTTTGGCATCCTAAGCTTGGCACACACTTAAACGCAGCCAATGGTGGGAGAGGCAAAAATAATGCCTCTGACGCATAGCACTAGCATCTCATGAAGTGCAACTACTGGTCACTGCGATAGCCTAAATGAAACACACCACTTAGGAGGCTACACATCCAAAGAGAGTGGCAGGGAAAGAGTTAAAATAACAAACCGCTTGATCTCTTCAGCCCTTATTCCTCAATAGCTTTTATTAGCGGGCGAACGGGCAGCTGCTGCTTATGAAAGTCAAGAGAAAGGCCACTTCTGGATCACTGCCGTTTTTTTTTTTCTCTTTCATGATTCTGTAGAGTCAAGCCGTTGCATGCATCTCTTGCTGACTTCACAGTTCTACCAATAGCACATTACTGTGAGACCCGAGGATGTGCGCAGCACAGGCACCCAGCGATTCCCGTTTGTAGAGCTATCATTACTTCGTTTACCAAAGTGTCAGTGACTCTAATGTTTGAGGAAAGCACGCAGGGTTTCCACGACACGAGCGGAATCTAGCTAGGCAGATTCAATGACTCAAAACATGACATGCGCGCTACTTCTTTCGGCGCTTCATCGACTTCCTGCTTGTTGCGGCAATCGAGATACGCGTAGTCGGCCGCAGCGAGTTCTGTCAGGTTGTTTCTCCCGCAGCGACGTCGAGCCGCACCAGTGCAGCGCTGATGCTGAGGCGGCACAAAGGCGAAGGCATTCGCTCACTTGGTAAGGCAGTGGCACTGTCTCTCACGTCCCCTGGAGTCAACCTCATCTTTGCGAAAATGCTTAGTATTTTTAATTTAATTATTGCAATTACTGGTATATTTCAGTTAAATGTATTATTTTAGACTTTGTTCGTTCCTTTTAACTCCGTTTAGAGCATCGCTATCATTGTTATGGCCTGTAGTGAGCACTTCTCTGTGAGTGCAATCACACCACCAGAGATACATGGACGACAAGCTGAGCTCTCCCTCACCGCACTTAAAAAATATGACGAATTGCTAGCACTCTGCTGTGCTGCCCTTGACCCGACCACCTCCAGATTTTGCCGACGCAGGTTTCTTTTAGCTTGCCTTGTTGTAGTCGCACATCTTCCAGAAGAAAACGAGCAGCTCCTGGTGGCAGGCGATGCGCTTGGCCGAGTGGGGCAGGTAGGTGCGCATCAGCGGGTTGTTCAGAAGCCGCGTGAAGCCCTTCAGCACGAATGCGAAATCTTCCTCTCGGTGGATGCGTGACAGGTAGTTGATGAACAGGTTCTCGCACCAGGCCTCGCCTTCGGGACCCTGCATTGGCAAATCAGCTTAGTTGAGCAGCCCACATATCAAAACTGTAATTTGGCCTAATTAGAACATATTAATCTCGAAGTTTTTGTGCCCATCTTGGTTTCTAATCTTTGCCTCGTGTGCTTGCGCAAGAGCTTCAAAAATTTCGTGTATGCTTCATAAGCATGCACAAAAGGTTTAAAAAGGAAACACCTCAATGTATCTACCGTGACACAGCCCGCAACAGGCACTAAGGATTGACAAAGGTATGCTTGAAGTACGAAATTGCAATGCTTGAAATTAGTATTTTTCTTATATACGTACACAATTCATCATTACTATAATGAATCTCTGCCTTTTTTTTTATGTTCCCTGCATCAAAAAGGCCTCTACCAGTGACCTTGTAATTTACCCCCTCTTGCAAGAGTTGATTTCATTTCATTCCTAAAGTCTTCCACCTAATTTCCTTGCTTGATACACTTAGCTGCCTTCATCGAATGTGTTTCCTATTTTTTAACTATTCTGTTGCTCTAACTGACGACCAGTCTCTGTCTCATGTGAACGGGCCAGGTCAACCTATAGACCTGACCCGTCAAATAATCACACTGTAATCTAAGCTCTAATCTAACCTACCTCTGTTTGTTCTCCGACTTGCTTTGCCACCTTCTGATGTCTTTATATTATGTCTATCATTTACTGCTCAATTGTGAGCTACACATAAATTTTTCGATGAGTTTTGTTGTTATCCCCCACCAGTGGCATAGCCAGAAATTTTTTTTTCAGGGGATGGTTCAATCGTGGTTTATGTATATAGTGTGTACGTTTGTATGGGCTTGTATATCTATGCAAGTGAAATTGAAAAACTTCGAGGAAAGTGGTTGAGTCCCCCCCCGCCTCTGGATACACCCATGTATGGGATACACCCCCCCATTTCAGTCCCCTTAGAACTGGACGAGCGCTGACACCTAATTAAAACCTGAAAGAAACTGCCTGGTAATGAATACGCACTGCGCCGTTGCTGCCGGCATTGTTCTGCTGCTGGGGCGGCCGGAAGTCGTGGTCCAGGGTGACCACAAGTAGCTGCAGGGCCACTTCGACCAGGGGCTCCCGATGGTCGGCGAAGAGGAGGTGGTTGAAGGGAAGGCCGTAGCCGACGGGATCGTAACCGCACACGATGTTCAGCAGCGAGGTGAACAGTGGCAGCGCATGCCTGCAAGTCAATCCACAGCGATGTATTTTTCGCTAGAAAGCATTTGCCCATTTCCAAGATGTTAACACACGATTGTAGCCATACAAGTAATTGCGCTTTGTTCTCAGTTGCATAGCTAAGGAAGTCAATGAAAGCGCAGGAAGACCACTCGCGCCTCATTACACCAATGAATGAACTAACAAAGTACACAAGTACCTATCATATCTTCAAGCCGACGCCATCCTGCTTGAAAGTGCACCGATTCGATGGGCTATCTGATCGATGTGAAGTAACCTGTGAAACCTTATCATTAACCTCCAAAACCGTATCTAAAATTTCTCCACATGCAACTAAACTATCAATACGGAAGAAGCAAAACAGAACGTTTCAATTTCTAGTCTACCCCATGGTGACTTCCAGGGGCAGTTTTTCCACTCTACAAAGAGCAAAGCTGTCCTAATGACAGATTGAGTATGTATCATTAGCAGATGTGGAGCAGCTCCTTCGCGACATAGACTCCAAGGAGCATCTCTCTCTACTTCACGAAAAGTGACAGGATCTACCGGAAGTCGCAAGCGCACTGTGTGTGCGCAAAGCGTGGCGTAACACACCAACAACACAATGCATTGCCCGGCACGCCAGTTCTCACCCGTGGTCGCTGAGGCAAGCCATGGCTCGGAAGCAACGAGTGGTGCATTGCTGCATTAACTTGCACATTTACTACTTGCAAAGAGCAATTATCGTAGCTCTATTTTCGAATCAACCAGCGAGGGCTCAAGTGATATAAGAGCTGGCTTGCAAAAACAAGTTTTTAACATCATTTTCTATGATGCAGACCTTCTACCCAGCATGTGCCGGGTTTGCCATCGATAAGAGGAGAACAAGTCATGGCGTAACTTTCATCAAAACAAAGAAGACAGAAATTTTAATATGTTTAACTTCAAATACAGCTCACATGCGAGTTCAAGCTGGGAAGATTGAAAACTAATAATGGCACAAGATACGATCAAATGCTGAGCACTTATAGAAGCGCATTTGGGCTAATGGCCCTTAGTATTTGCTCTGGCAAAAGCCCTCCCGCGGAGATCTCCTCAGCCACTTCGAATCTGCCATTGGAATTCACTGTTACACACCCTCTCCAAGCATAAAACTATATAACCAGATAACCCAGGCAGCATTTCCCAAGATTTAAAATTCATGAGTTACTCAAGCCCAACCAGTAGAGTAAGAGTAGAGTGTTTAACAAGTAGAGTGTTTAACAAGTAGAGTGTTGCCACTAGAGTGCTGCTGTTAGAGTATTACCATACAGTGTTAGAGTGCTACTAGCAAAGATGGTGAAACAACTTATGAGATCCTGGTTTCTTAATCTTGCTTCTTTTCAGCAGCCAGCTGAATACTGAAAGGGTGCTTTAGTTATTCAGCTCCAGCACAAGATGCAGATCTAGTCCTAGGCTGATTCAGGTACGGGCTGTGGAAATATTAAGCTTCTTCTAAGGTCTTGCACCCTATTGGCTTAAGGTCCCTACACTGCTTCTTATAACGCTGCTTCGAGAAAGAATGCTAGTTTCGTGTCATTAGGCAATCACCGACCGATGACGATTAAGATGAACACAGAGACGTAGCGTGTTCTGACACTGTTCTAATCTCATGCCGTTCGGCATGTTGTATCGTATTTTTTTTCTTCTATTATCTGCCCCTGCGTAAAACAAGCATCCCCAACTACAAACCATGGAAAAATGAAAATGTGAAAAAACGTTCCAGGATGCAATACAATGCAATGGTGAGAAGTCAAGCTTTATAATCGGCATATAATGTGCATTCCTCCTTTAGCTCCGAATTCTCTATATATAAACGTGACAGCGTTAAAGAGTTCATGATCTTATGCGTGACCGAAAAATCGAGAACGATGCAAATAAAATAAATAAATGACGAAAATCCCGGGAGTGAAGTGGGGATCGAACTCGGGTCGTTTGTGTGGCAAGCGGCTGTTCTACCAAACAGCCACACCCCGGCTTGTGAAAACAGAAAAAAGAACTCTCTCTGCCTGGAAATGCAGTGAAAGTAGCTTTCATGCTTCACAAACACACGTGTCCTGTATATATGCTTCGCAATTAAACATGAAATATTGCAGTAATAATCCGTGGTACAAGCGTCCATTGCCAACCGGCGTCAGAATGTGTGATTATCATAATGGCTCCGTGGTTGAAAGCCGGTACTCCACTACAAAAGGAACACATGCTACTGCGCCTATTGCCCCAAGGCCACGAAGTAGGTGCATAGCAAATTCGAAAAGGTTTCATGCACTAAGTGTTTGAAGTACGCACTATGAACAAGATGTCACAATTGCGTTAGACTCTTAAAGGAGAAGCTTTAGTAACATTTAATTTTTCTACATAGCACGCATAACAGACAAGCCCAAGAACATGCAACCAGGACTTCGTCTCCACTTGAGGCACACCAGGTGCCACCATTAGTCAGGCAAATGTGCAGCGTAGGGAAGTGCACTTGTGGATTCTGAAAACAGTCTATTGCAGGATAAATTAAATTGTTTACGCATCACGGGTGTCTATGCCACATTAGTAGTTGTCGTGATAGGCTTCTGGGCCTATGTATATGTAACAAAAAAAGAGAAACTTTTCTATGCACCTGTTGTCGGCTGATGTGAAGAAATGAATCCACTTGTTGGGCTGCTGGTGGGCCTCTGGGCAGACATAAACAATGAAGAGCAATCACTTACCAAAGTGTGTGCAAACAGACGTAAAGGTTGAATTCTCAGAATTGCACATAAGCTGGCACTGTGAAATTTTTGCAGTTAGTTTGTACTACAGAAGTTCCACGAGAACCTTATATTCTCAAAATTTTACGTAAGTTTTGGATAGGTTCACTGCAAAGTTTTACAATAAAAAATTTTCTCGTAAAGTTCACATTTAAATATTTCTGTGTGAAGTTTGCATTAGACAGTTCATGCCACATTTTAAACCATGTTTCTTGTACTAAAACATCAATACAACTGAACCCGTATATAACGAAATACTGGTTATAACGAAGTAACTGAAAAATAGTCTTGCAATCGATACAGTGTTTGGAATAAACTTTTGTAACAAATTTCCGGGTATGGCAAACTTATTTTCATTTAAGATGCAATTTTGTTAAAGTAAGATTCGAATGTATAATAGTATACAATTATTACCGATGTAACAGGGACATTTCGATCGTGATTACGACCAATCTGCATTATATTTCTTGATAGCGATCAGCAACCGTCACTGCAAAATGGCCCAATCTAATATGCACTGAGTTTTGTATAAAATCGGCTCAATCGAAATCTCGGAGCCAGAATATGCACATCTCAATTTTGTTTATTCTAATCAGGCCTGATTATAATTATGATATAACTGCTCAAAATCGAGCTCAATGAAGATAGCCCGTAATCGCAATCAAAAGTGCCCATGAGACACCAGTACAACAAATTGCAATTTGCGATGAAAACAAAAATTTTTTGTTTGATAAGCAGAAACCATAAAAAGTCTACTTTGCTGAAACTTTTAGCTGTAGAGAAGAGCTATTAGCATGCTAGAAGGTGTTCATTAATCATTAAAACTGTACTAAGTAGACACTGCACAGACGAAGAAACACAAGACAACATGTCGAGCACAAACTACCGACTGGTTTATTCTCTTGAAAAGATGCAACTTTTATGCAGCACCCTTTCACCAGGCCCCCATCTCAATCTCTCCTCTGAGCATCCGCTTATGTTTGTTTGATACAAGCCCAAATAACCGATATGTGCTTTTAAAAGAATAAACAAGTTTTTGTTTGCACTCAGCGTCTTCTAGTCTTTTATATTGCCGTGCAACTTTAACATTGTTGCAACTGTAACAGGGTTACTTCCTTACTTTAGGTGACTGAAATGGAGTTACTTTTCTTTGTCGGTAATGTGCCCACGACTGCTCTCACCCTGCGAAGTGAGGTACATGGTCTGTGAGAAGCAGGTGAGTAGCAGCTTGAGTAGTTCAAGCCGGTTCTGATCGTGCTGCGGCACGCAGGGCGGCGAGTGGGCGAAGCCAACGCCCGACGCCCAGATGTACTCGCAGCTGTCCAGGGACCACGGCTCCTCCGGTTGCTCCTGCACCAATCAAACACTGGGTGCCAGTCGTTCGTGCAATGACTGTCGATCTGCTCACTGCAAGCCAGTGTACTGGCTAACGTACCATGGTGGCGCAAACGTCATCGAGATAACTGGAGCGTATAACAGTAGACGTAAGGAAAGGTCCATGTATATTCAACGGGATGCTTTGTAACTTTGTGGCATGAAACAAACAAAAAAGAAACGAAACGGTAATAAGCAAAGTTGAGAAAGTATTGGTCTGATGTCCCAAGGCGACTCGGGCTATGACAGATTCCGTAATGGAGAACTACAGGTAACTTTAACCACCCAGGGTTCTTTGACAAGCAACGACATTCACACTACACGGGACTCAAAAGAACTGCCAGTGCTTAAGTACACGCCACAAGCCTGAACGAAACATTGTAAAAAGCATAGTTCACGTGTGTGACAGTATGTGTTATGTGTTTTTCGCTGTATATATCACATTAACTGCAGTAGCATGTCAGGCAAAAAAGCCAGACAAACAGCTCCAGCTCCCTATTAAAAGAATTCCCTCTCTCTCTGACATTTCGACTCCAATGAAGTGTAGCCACAATGGATGGGATCAAACTGTGTTCTGACTCAGCAGCCGAGCACTGCAACCACTGAGCCAATGCAGTGCGCGTTGCCACCGACACCCAATGTTTGCTCTTAATCGATGTTATGTACAATCCTTGGGTGTTCGCGAACAAGCTGGTGAAATTTAAGTGCATTTGGCGGCAAACTTAGTTTAATACAAGCATTTTTATAAACGTGCGAAAAGCCCGAGAGCCCGACAGAACATCCAATTGACAGTGGCCCGTTCAGGTTTTTAATATGCTTCACTCCCACGACAGTCACGTACTGCGGCAGAGCTACCTTTCAGGCTTTGCAACGGTCACAAATGTATCGACTCGAGAGAATGCTGGTTCCAACATGGAGGTGATAGATGCGGCAAACGTGGGGGCCCAATTAAGCCTGTTTTAGAGCTGAAATATTGGAAGAAAGTTCAAAAATTCTGAAGCCGAACATTTTTTAGCACCCAAAATTCTGGATGCTCTAATATATTGACATCTACGAAGCAGATTCAAAACTACCGACTCTGAGGGAGCCCACCCACGTGGTGTCTGCCACACCAGTTCGGCTTTCACAAAAGTAGAAAGAAGAGGAGAGGCTGAGGAAGTAGAATCTGTGCCTTTCACTTGCAAAGTGTTGTCGGCAACACTTTGCAATGTCGGCAACACTTTCCAAAGTGTTGTCGGCAACACTTTGGCCGCAACAAAACGTGTACATAATATAGGTCGGCCTCTGCACTGTGTCATTCTTGATAAGACAACTATGAAACACCTCTCCACCAGCGCTTCATCAACCTAGGCAAAGAAATACTTTCATAGTGCTTTGTCATAAGAATATGTTTAAGAATCCTTTGCAATATTTTTTTAAAATGCAATTTCCCTCTGAAGTATTCAAAAGATATTTTTTAACTATTCGAAACATATTCAATTCACTCTCATACTTTAATATGCAAACTTACCTCGCACCAAAAATTTTTCTATTTGCACAGCTTTATTCATAGCACATTTTATTGATTTCGAAGGAGGCTTTAAGAAATATACAATAGCACCTTGGGCAATAGAGCCTCGCTAAACGTACATACGATGGAAACATACTGTAACTATGCAGTGAACGGAACGGTGTACTTTTTCGTCAGTAGAAGTTTGCATCTCTTCGCAATTGAAGCAAGATATCAAACTCACAAAGAAATGCTTTCCAAAGTATGCATTACGTTTGTTTGTTTCCTCACAGCCATCAAAAACAACTTCATCTCTCTAGCAAGACGATAAAAGCAGTGTTATATGAAGCTTCCAGAAGATGTACAGCGGGAGAAAGAACAGTGGGCTGGCTGGCCGTGCTTTTCTCAGGGCAGCTATGTTTGCGTTTTGAGACTTGATGTTTCTTGTATGAGACATTATACCCGTTAGGAATGAACCAGTACAATTTGCATACATCGCGTTGACTACTACAGTTGAACCCCTTTTATGGGAGACATGTACTGGGGAGGAAATCTTGTATTTTATGTAAGGTGTCTCCTATGAACAGGTCACTACGTATGCATTTTCTTATCAACGCCAATTTCAATGTAGGCACACTGGTGATTCTCATACACAACTATCTTTTACATCAGTGTCTCCCACAAGGGGGTTCGACTGTACGTGCGGTCCATTCTTAGGCACAGACACTTGCTATTCCATTGAACATTTGCTGACTGACTGCACGCGTGTTTCGTGCGAGAGTCAACGCAGTGAGCCGCTGTGTTTGTGGTTGCACTGCTGTTTTCTTGCGAGTGGAGAATGCAGATAGTTAAGACAATGCAGGCTACAAACAACGGACTTTTCTATTGGCTATGTTTCAATTAATGCCTATTAGAAATGTGCAGAACAGTTCCGATGCTGCCATGCAGGTTACAATGATGGCAGTGAAAGGTTCCCGTTCTATCACCGTGGTTTTGGACCAACAGGCGTGAAGACGCTACAGTTTAGTTACTTACAGGGCCAGACTTCTTCGAACAGGACACTGTGAAATCTGGGCAGAATAGCAAATCCTGCAAAATAAATAAAGAAAAGTGCATAAGCAACTGCATCCACGAATAGAAACAAACAAAGAAAGAACATAATTCCTTGAACCCTTTATCACGGCAAAAGTATGAGGTCCGAGTCTGAGTGAGAACACGGCACATGCTAAAGAAAATCATTGCATCTCTCAAGAGGACAGACTGATGGGATAGTTGGTAGAGAATAATTAAGAACAGTAGCGCAAAGCAGCACCCGAACGGCAACAGATCACGGCTATATGTTCGTTGTAGGCTTGTGCACAACTGCAACACCACAACCACATTTTGACTTCTGGGTGGTATAGGGGTCCTATAACCGACATAAGCTTACAAGGCGGAAATGTAGACTTGCAGCAGGCATCACACCGTGTGAATAGTGTAGGCTAGTGCGAATATTCGAGTATATTAGAATATTCGAGCAATAGCGTCAAAACATACGCACTTGCTGAATGTGGCTCATTTGTCTACTATGAGTGCAGCCATGCTTTCCCCTTCATGTGTTGCGAAAGTGTAACACCTACCAAAATCTTTTTTTTAGATATAGTTTATGGCAAAATATTTAGATAGTGTTCTCTTTTATTAACACACAACACCACACACCAGCAATTCAAATAAATGTCACCACGAACTTTCAAAAAAAAAAAAAAGACACAGATCAGTGTTATTTTGAAAGGCATTGCCTTACCTGTCCACAAAGTTAAACTTTGTTGCACAGGTAAGGTAATGCACACGTTATTAAAAATCATACAACTAGTCTGTACTCACACATAGTGCTGTGATAAGTGACTGGGCCAGCGACTCCGTCTGAAACAGCACAAGAGACAGCACAGCTGCTGTAAGCAATAGAAATTTGAATCGAGAGTAAATTATGACTCGGCCGTGAGTCATTGAAGCTTGTCTTAATGTGAGATTTGAATAATCACACATGCCCGATGCACTAATTAACTGCGTGTATGATGTCTCGTTCTACATCATTACACTGCAATGACGATGCCGCCTAAGGTACTGCAGAGGGTTACTTAAACACCGAATTTCGGAGGACCGAGAAAAAAATTCTACGCTGCGCTTATTTCATATCTGTTAGCAGCAACAGTGCAGAATTCGTAGCATTGCACTACAAGCTCGTAGCCAGGAAATTTTTTAAAAAGGGGGGAGGAAGGGCCTACTTTTTGAAGGCCTTGACTATTTATAAAAAAAACACCTTTTTTTCTATTTATTTTCAGTAAAATGCCCCCCTCCGTCAGAATGTTGGAGGGGGGTGCTGGGCTCTTGGTGCACCCCCCCTACCTGCAGGCCTGCTGCACTAGCTGTACTTATCAACAGAAAAGACGACCCTAATTCCACAAAGTAAACCCGTATTGCACTTGAGTGTATTTTGTGTCATACTTCTGCCCCCATCAGTCATCAGGTCACTGTTCCTGCTTCATCCATACTACATGAAAATAATGAGGCAATCAATGCTCGTTTCTGAGCACTCATATTGTACAGAACTTGTGCCTCTTCAAGCGCTGAGTCATGTCAGACGCTAAAGCCATTCACTCTGCGCCACACTGTTTGTGCGAGATGTCACTGCACGCGGTATAACAAATATGTCGTCTGCAGTCCGCGGCTTCACTTACGTGTACTGATCTAGGCCATGTGCCACAACAACTGCGCCGATGACCTCATTCTTGGCACTGTGCCAAATTTTATCGAGAAGCTTCATGCACACGCATCACAAACACTCAATGTGAGGGCATATGCGCCCACACGTAATTAATCTTCTGAGTTATACAGTACGCAGCATTCTAAAGTTTAGAGCCAGAAAACGTCAAAGAGTACTTGAGGTGCACAAGTCTACTCATCATTCAACAACTGCAACCACCCAAATAAAATGTCATACCACAGGGCAACTATTAAGAAGCAATTTTTCAGAAGAGAAGTGCTTAAAACAGAAGTGTATACATTAATAAAATATCTGTACTGAGTGTTAAATTTTACTTTCTATTTCTCTCTCCTTAGCAAAATGTTTTTGACACAGCACACACATTATGTAAAGTTAGAGTCTCTATATCATGATCAGCAGAGAAAACAGCATATTAAGAAACGCTGAATTTCCCAGCGGTTTGGAACTGTAGCCAGCAGATATAGCCCTGCAACATTCTCCATATAGAAACATACAAAACACAAATGCAACAGGCTCTATACTTAAGTATAACAATAATAAGCTTTCACTCAGACATTGTGGTCTGCAAATCTTTGATAGTGACTGCATGCTCTCTCGTTCACTTAGCAAGCTACATTTGTAAGCCAAACACAAGGTGCTACAGCAACCTTTTGTTCCAAACGATCAATCTTGTATGTAGAGCTCCGAGTTCAGAGGCCTTAATTGTTATAAATGAGTCACAATAATTTTCCTCTCATTAATACTGCCATGCCTCTTCCTTGCTTTATGTTTTTTCACTCACAAAAGCTTTTAGCAACGCTCGGTGCACATCGTGTCACAATGTTTGGGAGGCTTTGTGAGTGCCTGAGATCATTTAGTTAAAACTACGTGCAGGACTCGAATGTCAGAGTTTATTCGTGAGCTCACGCAAATGCCAATTACAACACTTGAACCTTCAATGTCATATATAAATGCAGACGCACCTTACTGCAAATCAGATTACTGATGCTCGGCGCTTCGTTCGCCGCAATCTCTGTGCATGGTTTGCTTGCAGTTTGACTTTCTGTATTCCAGCCCCGAGCCCAGTAAAATAAAGTCTCATTTTGGACACGCCGACTGCCACCTTCATAAACGTCACTATCTTATGACAATACTCTGCCATTGACGCTCCTGCTAGTACCTGTGCTCCGCCATTGGCAGCTGTATCGTCCTCGGCTGATCCTGGAAGGCTGGACCAAAAGAAGCCTCTCCAGTCCGAGTCCTCGAAGATGTACGGCAGGATGCGTGTCAGCAGCCGCACACAGTTGAGCACTGCATGTGATAACTGATTATATAATTTAAAAAAAACATGAATGAATAGCCAATTCTACCCTTCATTTAGTCTTTGTGTAAAATACAAGCCCACAGTGTTACGCTCTCACTGTCGTGATAATTCTCGATTAATTGAGTGTTTATTCTGAATAATTTTACTCTCAATTTATTCTCAATTGATTCCACCTTATTCTTAGGCATAACAATGTGACAAAGATTTCATTGTATGTTTCCAGCATACATTACGCTTGGTCTGCAATCGTGTTCAGCTAGTACATTGTGTGCACGTTTAGTTCTTGTTCAACTGTGATATCATTGTGCTCTTAACGTTCACTTGATCCATTTAACCACATTTTCATATAACAGCCTGTGGTTGGTTGCTGGAGCGAAATATTCCTATAGTAATTCTTCCTACAAGAGGTATGTTTATTCAATATTGCGTACATTCATTAGGTACTTTGCCATTACATCATCATGATCATCATTATATGCTTCTCCTGGTTTATCAATGGTTGTGGAAATACGTCTTCCGACGTTTGTGAGAGCGACTTTTGTTGCACCCCTGTACATATCAGTAAAGGCTGCCTTAACTTCTACATCAAACGTGGCGGAAGCGTAGGGTTTATAATCTCATACAATGCAATATCTTACACGAGATGCGGTTAAAAAGTTTGTGAAACAATGGTCCAGCATGCTAATGTTGAAACCAATAACAGCACTTCCTAAATCCCCCTTAAAGGATGACCCTTGCATGCTGACACACTTGCTTGACCGCTGTTCTACTGCTTGTAGCGTAGCAATAGAAGGCTTTATTCTGAATACCTTAGAGTTTAGCTGCCCCGTAAATAATTGTAGTGCGCCAACCCACATATCGCTTGTGCAGCAATCCCCCGCAAAGAGCAACATTCCAGTTGTCATTCTTAAAGACATGGCATGCAAACACGAACAAAAGAACGAAGCACTAACTATTCTGACGCTGTCTTGTGGTGTCTTGCCTTCTGTCTTGTGTCTGTGTTTGTATGCCCTGTCTTTTCGAATGGATACTTACCAACTGGCTTTGCTCTCTGATATTATAAAGTTCCAGTCATCCCTCAACCACCGCATTCTTCGGGTCTCGCTCAAAGTTACACTAGGCTGCTCCCTGCTCTAGAAACGGGCCTCAAGGGAACGCATTCTGCAGCCGCCGCGGGCGACAAAGTGAATGAAATGACTAAGCCTCCAACAGATTCTCCGAAAACCCTTCAACCCTTGCGTCCAGCAAAGGCACGAGCCATAAAGCAAGTCTGCGAGCACAAGAACTGTGCTTCAACGGTGATTAGGTTAGCATTGCCATAGGTCATATGACTATGGCCATAAAGCGCTTGGCCACAAATGTTCCAAGACCAGCTGTGGCTTAAGATTCCCTTCGTCAAAACAGATAAACTACATTTTCTTACTTTAGATAATCCCCAAATGAAACAACTGTGTTTGTTAACCGAAACTGGGGCTAGTCATGACTGTGGGCAACCTCTGATTTCGTGCGACCCCCCCGCGCTCCAGTGTTTTAGGTCATATTGAGTTCGAACGTAAGTCTAAAGTGTAAACTTTTTGCGCACCGCAGTGAAAGCAAATAAAAAAAAGAAGAAAATGGGACAACACAAGCATGATTTCTTTCACCAATTTTCTTTCATTGTAGCGCACAATAAGTTTGCGCTATATACAGCCAACTGGCCCCTACTCTGGCTCATGTAGGAGTACGTCTAAAGCACAATGAAGGCTAAGAAGTTTGAAGGTTGAGGATACCGGCTGTTTGCTGGGCGGCCGTATTGCAGAGAGAGTCCGCGGCGCGCACCAGCCTTTCGACCGCCTTGTAGCACAGGGTGGCCAGGTTCGAGGGGGCCTCCTCGCGCAACGACCGGATCTCGGCCGCGGGCACCAGGGCGAACACATCCTGGACGCTCTGCAGCCCGGACTCGCCCCAGAACTGCTCCCAGAATGCCTCGTCACGGGCCTCGATTGGCTGAACCCACAAAATATGTTTAAGTGCGATACAACAATATCAAGATTGTGGAAAAACTTGAAAATATCAAGGTAAATAATGTCCTATTCAGATCGGTCTTGGGTACAGTCAATGCAAGTACGTATGCTTAGAATGCATCACTAACATTTCCCAATGTCAACTACACACGAGTAAACACAAGATTGATGTGTAAGTATGACAAATTTCACCCCCAAGTTGGAAGGCTGGAAGACTCTCACGCCAGGCTGGAAGACTCTCAGAAGTGAATTTATCGCCTGTGCCACAGGTCCGTTTTCGACATTACGAATGAAACAAAACTGCAAAATTATGTACAGAGTGTATTGATGACATAGGGCAGAATAGATGAAAATTAATTGATGTGTAATTTGCTTCGAACATACATTCTCAAAAATAACTATTCATGCACCGTTAATATCACGAATCACTTGTATAAATTGGTGCTAATGTTGACGTTCCTGCATTTTTCCGAGTGAATGGCACGCTCACATAGATACACTTTTTTTTATATCTCTTATTCACAGACCACATAACATATCTGTGATAAAAGTTTTTGCACTGTTGGGGAGGCACATTTCGCAGTGCTAATGCAATTTTTCTTAATTTTTCGTATTTTCTCCTGATATGCTACACAGTGCGAAACTGCCATGACATTTCGTCTTATTGAGGAAACAGTAACATTTCGATATGTAGAAAAAAAAATCATTGAGAAGTATTTATGATTCCATTGCTGTGAAATTGAAATTTCAAAACATCATCTAAAATACAGACAAGTTCAGTGAACTATCTATTGCATGCAGAAAACATACGTGCTCAACTTAAGCACTCTGGCTGTAGTATTTTTTTGGCGGGGGGGGGGGGGGGGAGATTTTGCTACACAACTTGAAAAATTACATCAGCACAATCGCGATCAACACAAGTGAGTGAGTGTATGTTTGCTAAAAGCTTTGTGCATTAAGAGTCAATTACAAGAATAATGAAATTGTTAGGGTTTTACACCCGAAAACCACAATATAATTAAGGAGGATGCCATAGTGAATGGCTCCACAAATTTCGACTACCAGGCATTCTTTTATGTGCCTCCATCAAAATGTGGCTCGAATTCGATCCCACAACCTGCAGTTCAACTGCCAAAAACCATAACCCACAGACAGCGGGTAATAACAGCAATGTTTTTTTCTCTGTACCAATCTCCCACTGCACATCAATTCTGAAAAACATGTGCTGTCACTATCCGTAATAATTGATAGCACAGACTAGCCTTATACCATATAACCTCTTTTCATGGTAATGGTGTTTCACTTATCTAAGCAGCTTTATCATTGCGCCCGAGATGGGTGTGTTATGATGGGTGTGAACTGCAATAACAACTATGTACTTAGATTCAGTCACACGGTATAGAACCAAAGTGGTCGAAACTGTTCTACACTCTGCCACTATGGCATACCGTGGTTCTGACATGTAATAATTGTTAGAGTTCAATGTTCCAAAACCACCATAAGAATATGAAGGAAAGTGGAAATTCTATGGGCCCATTTTTTTTTTAGTTTTCATACATATGATTCCGAGAGATGCCGTAGTGGACGGCTCTAGCAATTTTGACAGGGTTCTTCAACGTGCACCTAAATCTATGTACACAGACCTCTAGCATGGTTTTGAAATGTTAGACCCTGGAAATTAACTTTTAAATTCAGTCTTGGGTTCCCTAAAACAAAGATCTAAGCAGGGAGCTCCATGATGATAGATAGCGCGAGAACAGAACGAGGACAAAGACACAAAAAGGACACGAGCGAGTTCGTGTCCTTCTCGTCTCTTTGTCGTCATTCTGTTCTCACGCTATAACTATCGTCGTGTCATACCAACTAGCCCAAGCTGCTACACTGCCAAGGAGCTGCAATGTAGGAAGCTTGTAAATCTTTACAACTCTGTCATTTTGCTTTGAAGAGAGTGCATCACGTCTCTGTACAACAATATATGCTTCTGAAGTTTGATGATTGAATGCTCAGAAGGTTTAAAACCTCGAACGTCATCAGAGATCTTTCGGTATTTACAACTGTCGCCTATGTTTTTCCCAAAAAGAAGAATACAAAAACAATTATCCAGCTGTCACTGTGAAACTCTTAGAAAGGTAATTTAAACGATATAAAGAACAAAAGAAAAACTATTTAAGCCCAATGCAATTTTCGTTTCCAGTTCTTGGAAACACGAAAATGATTATTCACAAGCCTCCAATTCACAAGCCTTTGGACACATTTCCACGTGTGACATTACCAGTAGAGCTCGTAATTAGCGAAATCAACTTTTTCATTTATTGAGGAGTTTTCAAGTAACGCCTCTCTCTAAAGCATAAATGAATGAATGATGCTGACAATTTCAGAATCTAGATATTATATAAGTTCCACTAGTCCATTCATTTGGCCAGCCTAATACCAAAGCACACTCAAATACTGACACACGGCTATGACGTACACTTTTCGAAATCAACGTACGCCTAAATTTCTAGTGACTGAGTTGGTTTTATATATTTGAGATCAAAATACCAAGATGTAAAGAGCCTTCCATATACGTATGTGTACACGCATGTGCGCACGTATACACTGTACGTAGATATACAGAGATATGCACCAAGTGTGAACGCCGTGTGCGGCTTGCTTAGTTAATGATCGTCCATACTAACTGCAACGTGGAATTTTCTGCAATTCCATTTCGAACTCTCTATATTTTCTTCGACTTACAATTTATTTTGCCGGGGGTCCATACGTACGCATGCTGCAGTCGGTTAATTGTTTATGTAATATTAGTCACATCCCAAGCGCACTACACAAACCACGCATACTACTGCGTCGTCCGGATCATCACAAACCATCGACAATAGTCATACCACAAAGCAGTCCTACGCTTCGCTACAGAGATCGATTTTTGTTTTTCTTTCAAAGGCCGAGCGCGAACATACAGCTATCTCCTGTCCGAGTACGCACGCGATTCTTGATGAGCCCGCTGTGCTACCATTTATAGACAAAAACCCCGGCGAAAGCAAGACCATGAAGTCACGAAAACGGGCGAGAGCCAGCGAGCTATCTAACAAATTACGCGACCAGTGGGTCAAAGGCGCGCCCCCCTACTTTCGGATATGCCGTCACGATCTGTCGCGCGCGGCTAGATCCGATTGTTTTTTTCGGAAGCACCTGCTTTGAGTCAAAAGAGACGGTAGCTGGCTCGTACAACCGATGAATAACGGAACGGCTAACGAGGATCAAAATCGGCGACGGCCGCGCGATATGGCCGCGTCTTCGCGCGCCGTGCCGCAGCATATGCCGACTTCCAACGCACCTGCGTCTTCGTCGTCAGCTGTATCACGGCCTTCCTAAAGTTGAGCTTGGAGTCGGTGTTGCCCATGGCGCCGCACAGTTAGCGGTGCCTGGACGAAAGGCACCACGGCGTAGTCAAATCACACACCCGCACGAGCTCAGCCGACGACTGCCACCCGAAAATCGGAAACCAACTCCGGTACGGCGCGCCGAGAGATGCGCGGACGACTTCGGTGTGATTTACGGCGCTTGAGATAATAAATTTTACACCTCACCATAACCTCAATTTGGCTCGGCTTGAGTTGACTTGATACAACTTTTAAAACAAGGAGGTCAATACGTCTGAAATGTAGCACTTGTTTTAGAGAATTTGTGAACTAAACAACCGCCACTGTATAGCTCAATTAGTGCTTCAGCCGTCAAAAACTTCGCAGCGTGTTTGTTTTTTAACGTATTTGTTTATTTTGTAATTACAACAACTTAGTAGTTGGCTTTGTGGATTTGTTTCAGAATGTACCGTAGCCGATCCGGGACAATCCTTCCTTTCTCCGGTCTTCGTCTGAGCTGCTAGGTAAGCTACCACGTGTGTCGTCGATTGTAGGCTAGTTTAGTAAGCTTTTCATCGTTTCTTCCTCCTTAATCTAATGTAAGAGCGCCATTGAACTAACCCACCGAGCGAACTGACCTCGTTGATCCGCTTAGCTACTCGGCAAACGCCAGATGTTGGCGGTCCCGGCGAGCGGTTAGGCCTCGCGTCACGATCGCCTGTCCAGACGTGTCGTTCTGTCCGTGCAGGCACCATGGCCGAGCAAGTAGAGCGAGCCTTCCAGAAACAGCCGACGGTGTTCCTCAACCGCAAGGCGGGCCTGCCCAAGGGGAACCCCAAGCGCGTGCTGCGGTACTACAAGAGCGTCGGCCTGGGCTTCAAGACTCCGCGCGAGGCCATTCACGGCACCTACATCGACAAGAAGTGCCCCTTCACAGGTGCGCCCCTCCATTCCGATGTGTCGAGCGATCGTATAGGTTGTTTGGCGCCAGTTTGTTTAGTACGTCGAAATTGACGGAAGTGGCTGTGTTCGGCTTGACATTGCTTAAAGGGACACTAAAGAGCAGAACGCTTTTTCGCGTATATTTAAAGTACGATTTCACAATACCGAAAACACCGTTCTTACCGTGACACGTTCTGTAAGCGAGAAAACACGCTTGAAGAAACTGCCGATGAAGATGCCATTTGAGATTCCGATATCAAACACTGTGACGTCATCAATTTTTGATAGCTTCTACTGTGTCCTACTTAGATTGAAGTGCAGTGTAATCTGTTCATGTCATAGAAGTCTCAGAAAAGATCATCGAGCTAATGTCGCGAAAGAACGAAAAATACACTTCGGGATTTCTTCACGCGTGTAGATTACGGCGCGAAATTTAAAATGAAACTTTGAGATCTAATAATGAACCTATTACGGTAGAGTTCTCAAAAGTGCAGTTTATCAATCTAAAAGAACTCATTGTTTCTCTTTAGTGTCCCTGCAAGTATCGCTCATTTGTGACTGTCAATAGTTGGATTGTTTCACTGGGAAGCCAGTACCTGTGCCGTGCTTCTTCGTCGTTCTCCCTGGCTTTGCCAGAGCCAGGTATGATTTCAATGGGCCCCTGACACCAGTGTGATTATATTATACAGCTACCTGACATTCATGGATGGTTAGACCAAGCAGGGCTTAGCCTGAAAAGGTAGTTGCTACTGTTAATAGTGTGTGACTGTTCCAGGCCTACACTGCTACCGTGTCTAGGAGGTGGCCATGTCAAGACTTCCCGCTACTCAGTAGTGACTTGAACTCTTCAATGCTTATCTTTGTGACAGCAGGTTGTGTGGTGCAATAAGATCCACGTCAATGGCTGTTTAGAAAGATGTTTGGTTTCTAAAATGCATCGTTGCATGCATTGAAGTTCCTGGGCTTTGGTGAATTGACTTGCGGTGCCCCAATGCCGAGGAAAAAAAGGGGGGGGGGAGGTTAGTGTTGCCATAAGTTTGACGAAGATTTAGATGTGACGCCTGTGAGCTGTTAGTGTAATCTGAACTCAAGGCTGTCGACAGGGGAAGATAGTGATGGCGGCTTGCAAATGGGAGCAGTTATGGTGCATGTTAGGAATAGTTAAATTTTATTTGTCAGTTAAAAAGGCTTTTACTAAGTAATATTACTAAACTCTCCAGCTACACAACCAGGCTATGGAACGGCTAAAACAGTCTTGGTTTGAGAAAGCTGCTGACTCGTGTGAGCCTGTGTACTTCATAGCGAAGCAAATGTGAACATGTGAAGGACAATGACGATTACTGTATTTTTTATTTGAAAACGCATTTGATTCGCACTTGAAAAAGCATTTGATTCGTGGCTTGGTGAGTTGAGATCCTTATTGCATTTGCACTTTAGCACCCTCGCACGAACCAGTAAATGTAGTGGAGCATGTGGCCTTCAGGATGTCACAACAATCACTTGCCTAACACCATCTTGAGACCCGCTTCCTGGTTGGACACTCCAGAAAATAAATAGGACAAAGCTGCGACGCCGCTTTTAATTTATGCGCTACAAATCAGCTAGCTTGTCTTTTGTTTTGTCTCATCTCATTTGACAGTTCGCAAGGGGCTAACTTCATAGTGCCTGGATCTTGTGGAGTGCATGTCATTTGCCCTGATGCAGGGGTTGAATAGCTGCACCATTGTGCGCCAAGCTTTCTTGCGTGTGCCGAACCAACTTTGTTGTGCAAAACTCGTTTATCGGCGCCATACTATGCTGCAGCACCCAAATTTCGCCACAAGGTGCAGCAGCCATCAAGCCCTGTGCCCGAAAGCATGGCTGAAACTGTGTTTTTGGTTTTGTTAAAAGTGTTGTATTTGCGGTTTTGTCAAGGTGACTTGTCCATGCGTGCGCACGCAATCGACTGAAAAAGCTGTGTATTCAAAGAAAGAAAAAGTGCACAAACGTCACAAGGCGCATGTGACGTATTTGCTTTCCTCGTGCCATCTTTCCCTGCTTGGCTTCCAGCGCTTTTGTCGGGACGAGAGAAGAGAGAAAGCAAATGCAGCGTGCAGCAATTTGTAACTATGCTCGTACTGGATGGATTCGAAAAATTTTGCGGTGGCAGATTTGTGAGGCAATAAGCTCCTTTAGAGAATTTATTCCATGGCTACTTGAAAGAGTTGCAGGGCCCCTTTAAAGAACACCAGTAATCAAAATTTCTGGAGCCCTCCACCTCAGCGACCTTCAGGATCATATCGTGTTATTCTAGTGTAAAGCCCTCACAGTTATTGTTGTGCTGTGGCATGCAAGCACATATTACTGGTTCACTTTTCTGTTGCTGTTGTTTCAGTCCAAGCATGTTTGGAGGGGTGTTACATTAATTGTTGATAGAGAGGTGCATGCCCTTATTTCTGAGTGTGCCAAACTCAGCATTTCTCACTCCTCACTGTACAGGTAACGTGAGCATCCGGGGTCGCATTCTTCGCGGCGTGGTTGTGAAGATGAAGATGCAGCGCACCATCGTTATCCGGCGGGACTACCTGCACTACGTGCGCAAGTACAACCGTTTTGAGAAGAGGCACCGCAACATGTCCGTGCACTTGTCGCCAGCCTTTCGGGACGTGGCCGTGGGCGACGTGGTCACGGTAGGCGAGTGCCGGCCCCTCTCCAAGACTGTGCGCTTCAACGTGCTCAAAGTCACCAAGGCGGCAGGCTCCAAGAAGCAGTTCTTGAAGGCATAAAACATCATTAAAATTCGTCAGCCAAAAATGACAGTATTCCCGTCTGCTTGCCTCACCTGTGCGTGAAGCCAGCCAGTCTGCTTCTGATCCTCTTAATTGCAATTTTTATCAGGTTGTCAGGTGTCATGCAAGTTCCGGACAGTTGCCTTATTTGCATATTCTTGTCTCTTCCGAGAAGCTCACATAATGACATTATAGCGAAAGCTCTAATTCTAGGGCATTGTTTAGGAAACATTTTATGAAGAGCGAATACGGAAATTTTACCAATGCTTGCATTGGGCTTAATTGCTAAAATCTTCAGTGTCAGTAGTAGACTTGGCATCCAAAACACAACTAAAACAATACATAGACTAAAAGGGCACACACCAACGCTGTTTTTGAAAGTGAACACATACTGTGTTAGTGTCTTTTAGGGCTCGTACTTTTGGCACTAAGTATATTGTTGCCACCACAAGCACAGTTTCAGAACTGTTTTGATGGATGTGTGCTGTTCCGCTGGAAAAAAAGCTCACCATTGGTAAGTGGCACTTGCAGAGTTTTTAACACCAAAGTGTTTTATGCCTGGGTCCACCATGACTCCGTGATGTATTTTCGTCGTGGATATGACGTAAGATATTTACTAACAGATGCGGTGAAAAAAACGAAAAAACTTCGTAGCGGCGCTTCGAAACTGCGATCTCGCGCTCCTCAACGCATGACGCTGACCACTAAGCCACCGAGCGACCGTTCTCCAACATGCTAACGGCAAGCCATTTATGTACTCGAATGTACTCCATGTATCGCTGGCAGTTTTCAGAGCTCGCCATTTGAGCGCGTTTTCGTTATCGGTAGTGAGATGGTACGAGTGTCCATTGTGCGCATGCGCTCTAAATGTCGTTCCGTCGCGAACCCCTCACGTCATTTTGCTTGCGTGCCTCCACATGGCTAGTCGAAGTGCGCATAGATGTTATCTAGCGTGGTGGCTCGCTCGCGCACACGCTTATCTCAAAATTTGGGTGCTCTGCACCTCTTGTGCATCCACCGCAAGTTTGCTTGGAAGTTGCAGTAGTTAGAGAGAGCGCAAACGTCATTTCGCTCGCTGTCATGGCCGCACTTACCTAAGGAGTGCGTTCCTCACACACGAAGTAAGAATTGTAACCTTTGTTCACGCTCGTCCAGGTGTATCGGGCACGAGCACATACCGTGCATAGGCATCCCTGTGACGTCGTGGTTGAATTGCCCCACCGCGCGCGACTATCCTCCTTTTATTATTTTCTTGTACTTCACTTAACGAAATCAGTAAAACACTGCTGCAGCTTCTTCCTTGACTGTACTAAGTGCTAAGTAACTGCCCTGGAAAAGTTTTACGCTTCTCATAATGCCTGACTGCCGGCGTCGTTTGCTATGGCCACCTGAATGAAAACTACGAGGGCTGAGTGCGTCGCCTCTGTAAGAGATGGCAACTGATTCCGTGTCGAATTGAAGTATCAAATGGGTAGTAACGTTAAAGAAACTTATTTTTGTGCAAGAAATGCATGCAACTACGCTACTTCATTCCTTGTAAGTTTTCATCTAAAGAGGAATCGTGGTCGACATGACAAGCATTCGCAAATTACGTTTTGGTTTAGCGCACATAGCCATATACAAAACACAGCGCAAGCGGATTCTGCGCTTAGTGAAAAGCATCACAGCATTCTTACAGCCACATACAACCGCAACCTTTCTGTTATTATGGCGGGCAAATGGGAGAATTGCGCATGCACGTGCCTCATATATATATATATATATATATGCAGCACGATCATATATATATTGCGCTAAATTTTTATGGTGGTCACACGTTGCACATTCAATCGTTATCGAGCCACAGTTTGGTGAAATGAAAATTATGAATGGTTGGTTGAGTTTCACAGGGTCTATAAAGGTGTAAATCATGATAAAGAATGGCATCAGCCAGCTGTATCATTTTGTGCCCTTGATTTTGCATGCTGCGAGGTCTTGTGTACCGTGATCCAAGTGGCAATTTCATGTTTCTGTCAAATGGCCTATGTCCATTTTTATCTTTTTTACAGCTTCATTCATAAGCTTTGTTTTATTTCATGGCAGCTCTTAGAAGATCAATCAGTTCTTGAAGCTGACCACGTTTTCGCCTGTAGGTCAAAACAACATTGATAGGAAGTGGCAGTGGCTATGGGCCCTTTCTACAATATATAAGCAAAAAATTAAATCTGTGAGCTGAAGTCACGGGCCACCTTGATTACAGTGGAGTGCGGGCAGGCAGAGGTGGTAAACCATTATATTTTGTGCCGTATACCATAAGAAATAACTTAGGGGAAGGGGCACGGGCTTGGTGTGCGAGACCCTAGCTACGCCACTGGCGGTTGGAAGGAAACCTGTGTAGTATAGTACACGCACGGGGACAGACACCCGAGGGAGGAGTGTTGGGGGGGTGGCGCAGACTGCGGTAAAGGTCACCTTGGCGAGAGAAGTAAGCTTTAGCAAAGATTAGAGCGGCACATGTATGATGTAAGAAAGAAGGTTTCCTTGACGCGCTGGCCGAACACGCAGAAGCAACTGTCTGAAAATAATGAAAATAAAGGAAGAATTTAACTTTGGGGCTATCTTGACTGTCTGACAAATTAGACAATGGTGCACATTTTTTTAATGTAGTAATGGCAACTTCCCCCAACTGTACACTCCTACGTCCTATTTTAAAATATACATAATCGGATTGTTGGCACATTTCGTTGTGAACAAGGCTCTCGTGCGGAAACTGAAATGATCTGATTTTACGTGAACATTCATGATCTGTGCTCATTTTAACCCCATGGGCTCGAAACAACAACCACAACAAAAACGGAGAGGTGACAGTGGCATTACCAGTGGCCGTGACAGTAGCATCGCACGCGCAGCGAACTGTGGCACGCCGCTGGTAACAACTTCTACTGCCACTTTTCGCATCGTGTGGTCTGCACAATTCCGTGCACATGAAGTCAAAGCAATAGAACGTTGTCCGAAATGTAAACACCGCTATGTCGCGGTTAAAAATAACTCGTCCAACTGCCAGCTGTCCTTCGCCAGAGCAAGGTGAGACCACGGAATCCAACCCTGCACATCACAGCGATTGCAGCGCTCACGCCTCCAGTGGTAGGCCTCGTTCCGAATAGTTGTGCATTTGTTTCGTACGTCTTTGTTTCTGTTTGAACATCGTGCTATAAGTGTTGAGTTTTGACAGTTGTTTGTTGTACTCGTCCTGTGTATATGCTCCTTTCGTGCGTGCTTTCTGCTTTAAGTGTGCACTGCAAGTTTTCAGCTGCTTGCCGTTCATCGTGTGACATTGCAATTGGTCACTGCAGCACTCGTTCCTTCACCCTTGTGGCGAGACGATGCATAATCAATGCTCAACCCTCTGCAAGGACAGGTTTCACTTTCGTGTTATACCGATTCCTAAAAAGGGGATCAACCACGTTTTTCTATTCTACATTGGTGCGCTGCGTGCTCATGTGCATAGCCCGCGTTCTTGATCAAGTGTACAGTTGATCCTATGGGATGAATATGGACTGAAAGCTGTAAAAGGCTAGTCGGATACCAATCAGGCAAGAACGTTTTGCTCATGTGCTTCACATTTTCACACAATCATTCATTGAATAGTTTGTGGTTACTATTGTTGTTGCAGCAAGCATGGTTGTTGGCAGGTTTTTTTTTTCTTTGGGTGGGGGGTTGTGAACCAGTGTTGCATTGTGGTTCGGGGAGGGTGGTGTATTGATGTAGCTTGAGTGAGGAAAGTGTTGGTGAGACCTGAAGAGGCAGGTTCCCCTTTTCCACCCCCTTGCGGGTGCCCATGGCACCAAGCTTGAAGTGTACCGGGAATTAAAAATGCCGACAGTTTGGCCACCCTCTACACTTATACTTGTGCTTCAGATAAATGAGGAGACAATCGGATTGTGATTAAATGGTCAGATTGTATAGTTATGGCTTCTCCCTGATTTCAGTTGGATTGCAGCGATCTCACATGGCATGACACACATTTGCATATGTGTGATTGGAATTGAAGTTGTCCCACAAACCATACTTAGCCGATGAGGAAACACTAGTCTTGCTTAACACGGCATATGAGGTTCATGTGGAAGCTGTGAACTGCAGGTGCCTGCATATTCACTATCTTGTACCTCTTGTTAAGCTTTACTGCTATATTTGCCACCCTTTCACTGATGCTGTAGCATTTTTTGTTTTCAGGTATATCTTTATTCATAAGAAAACCCACCTCCAGTTTTATTGCGTCAAATAAGCCACAATAACGTGAATGTCCCCGTTCTATAGCACTGCATAAGCCTTACCTGTCCTCCTAACTTCACTGAACCACTTTTCAGTGGCTGAGGTGCTCGACTGCCGACCCGATGGTCGCATGTTCGATCTTGGCTGTTGCTGTCACATTTTGATGGCGGCGAAATGGTGCAGGCCCGTGTACTGTGCAGTGTCTGTGCACGATAAAGAACAGCAGATGGTCGAAATTTTCGGCATCTCCCATAATCATATCATGGCTTTGGCACGTAAAATTCTACATGTAATTATTATTTACTGAACCCTATGGCATCTACTTTAACACCCTCGTTGTTAACTGAATAGCATAGCTAGACTCGCCTTCTTAGATAACGTGCAAGCGTTAAATGTAGCCAAGTTAAGATCCTAATGCCTGCCTGTCCAGACCCAGATATTCTTGACGCCCTTTACAGCTTCGCATACGCCTGACCACCGCCGTGATCACTTGCTTGGCAGCTGCTAGAGACTGTGAGCTAATTCGTGTATTCATGTGGAAGGTAGCATCAAGATGGCCAATACTTCTTTGGGGAGGGAGTGCATAACCGGCTGTCGTCACCTGTGAGGCCGCACCTGAGGCCCCTTTTACACAATTTCACCATCAAGCGCATTTTTAAAAGAAGTACGGTCGGGCACAGAGACGCAAGCTGTCGAGTTCACAATGCAAGCTGACGTAACCTATTTCCCTCATGTCGCTGTTCCCCGAGTGGCATCCTGTGTGCTCGTTACTTTTAAATTGCGTGCAAAGATGGACAAAAAAAAAAACGCAGGACAACGTGCTACCTAACAACTGAAATGTTTATTTATTCAGAACGCACATATGTGCGCACTGAATAAAATATGTCATTATAGTAGCACATTGTCTCGTGTTTAATGCCTTTCTTGATTTTCGTGCTGTTTATTTATTTATTCAAAATGTCTTACAGGCCCATTAACAGGCAGTGTTGGAGGGCAGCATTATATACATAAAAATACAGACAAACGTAAAAAAGAACAAGGGAACAAACAAAAAAGCAAACAAATGATAAACAACAAGGGGCAACAAAGTTATGCGGTAGAAAAACGCAACGAAATCAGGTTATCACGGAAAGATTCATCGTTAGAGATGCCAGTGTGTGACAATGAATGCGCATAAAACTACGTGCGTTGTGAATGCGTCGAGATGTGCGCAGAGGGACATGAAGCAACAAACAGTGGCATTAGTTACTGTAGATGTACCTATGAAATAAACATAAAATGGCAAAACGTGTCGTTGATACAGTGACATTAATACAAGGTCTTGTTTCATAAGGGTGATGCTTGAATGATAGTCGTAGCTATACCAGCTATGAATCTCGCTGCCCTATTTTGTACGGCTTTTACGTTTCTGTGAATCGTAATAAGATCACGTGCTACGTGACGCCAGAACTCGAAGAAGTGTTCCCACTCGCCGTCATGGTTACAGGTGGCGCTGACCAACACTACAACGTTTAATTCGCATACAAAGTGGATTGCGGGATAGCCGCCGAGGTAGAAGATAGTAGAGCATAGGATGCGTTATCCAAAGGTCGCAGGTTCGGGCCGTGCCCACGACACATTGTCTTTTCAACCACTTTTCTTTCTTCAAATTTCAATTACAATTACATTGTATAACATCCCCTATGCTTTCTCCGGTATGATTGTCTGTCAGATCTCACAACAGCAGCACCCTATTTACTGAGAACTTAAGGTAAATGCACAAGATCACTTGCGCCGCAGTAGGACATTCTCAAAATGGTCCCGATGACTTTGGACGAGCCACCTACAATTAATCACTAGTAATCGAACTAGCTGCACTAAATAGGGAAGCTTCCGTGCATCAAAAGACGTAGTAAAACCCTGCTTATTCGTTTATGTTTGATTCATGGAAAAGAAACCGCCGGACCTTACTATGGGGAATGGCGAGAATGGTTCAAAAGTTCAATTTTCGCCTGGTGAAACTGGGCAGGTCGTGACGTCTAGCGGGGCCCAGCTAAACCACTAACGTCTGCTCATGGCCTTCGAGATGGCGGGCGCGGGCGGGTTTTTCGCCGGCCGTCCCAATCGTATGGAGAGAGCGTGTTTTCAAAGGTGGCCACCAAGGAGGTTATACTAGAACTTCTGGAGTGGCGGTCCCGCATACCCGCCCATGTATCGGAGTGAAGCCGCGGAAACCCGTCGGCGGCCATATTGCTCAGGGCAGAAGGAGGCGGCGACTGCCTTGTGCCGCCGTTGTGCCCCGTACGCTTGCAGCCGTGCCTTCTGTAATAGCAATGAAAGGGCCGCTTTATTTTTCTTAGGACGCGAGGGAACTTTGAAACGACTAATATACATCCTATTTATTTTTTTCTTGACACTTACACTGAGAGTTAAAGATGATGCGATAGGATATCAGTTTGTATTATATGTTTACACTGTTGTCTCACGGCAGAAGTACCGCTCGAGAAGATGCAACGAAAAGAGATGCAAAAGCGGGAGAAGTTGTATAATGCTAGCTGGAGACGAAAACAAAAAATATGAAACCAATAACGCAATAAAGGAAACTGAAGGTTCACGGTACAACCATATTTATTCACTTGTCCACATTCAGCACCACGGTTACCGGCCGCGGCGGCCACTTTTCTAATGGAGGCGAAAAGCGAAAACGAGATTTTGGCGCAGGTTAATGATCCCCAGATGGTGAAAATTAATCCGGAGCCCTCCACTACGGCAAGGCCCATTGCCTGCAATGCGTCGGCCCGTTAAACCCTACAGTTAGTCACATTCAGCACCAGATGCATTTGACTAAACCAAACGTTAAATCTTCCAGCAAAAAAATAAAATTCTGACTAAAAAAACAAATGCATCAAACACTAACAGTGAGCTCAATTAAATAGAAAAACACATCAATCAAGTTCTCACACTTAGAGATTTTTGAAAATAATCTCTCTTGTTAGGAGTGTGCGCACGTTTTTGTTACAGTTCTCCTGGTTCATTCTCCTAGAAATGTGATGAAGTCTTGTTCTGATGTACACGCTGGCAATTTTCTTTGATAAGCTATATATATGGTTATCAAGGGGGTCACAGTCCAGCAGGTGAGGCTCCAGCTGCGCGAACAATGCTTTTTCAAACACTGCAGTCATCACATGTACCAAAAGGCTATCTGAGCTAGTATTAAGGGATTTCAAATTATTGCATTCATGCTGTAGTACTCGCAGTCCCTTTTCTGCAATACTGCAGATCTCTAAGACGTCCTTGGATGGTGCGACAAGTCCACCTCTGTTTTTTGCTCTGACAAGGTCTGGTTCTTCGCTTGATTCCAGCGCAGCACAGCACTCCTCACAATTCGTGACAGACCGCACCTTGCGAGCCACAAATCCCGCTATATACGGCACAACAGCACTCGTCACCGCTGAAAGGCTCTGGGGGAGATCCACACGATGAGTGTAGTCATGTTCATCATCCACAGGCTCCAGAAGCGACGACCTCCTGTGTGACGTAACTGCTGTTGGTGACTCGGCAAGGCTGACAGCACTGGACATGTTCAGGATAGACACCACATCTCGGCAGCAGTTCCCAGCGTCAGACGATGTTACCTCTGTGTGGAAGAGGAGGCGCTTATAGGCGGCTCTGAACTGGCAGGCTGTGGGGTTGTTGTTGTATCCCCCCTTTCCCCTCACACAACCAAAAAACGTTTCCAAATGGTCTTGCGACATCTTGTGCGTCAACAGATACTTCAAAATTTTCGTGGCCACAAGGGCATCGAAAAGGGCAGTGACACTTCGAATGCAAATGATGAGGCCAACAAACCCAGTTTTTTTCAGTCCATCTATCACTGGTCGCCCACTTGCATCCTTCAGCCCCCTAATATACTCCTCGGCTTCGTGGAAGAACGATTTCCAAGAAGCTGCATTCTGCTGCCGCAGTGGGGCTTTGAATGATCGCGCCAGAGGGTTCCTCGAGTTCAGAATATCGAAGAGGCGATCAAAGATTCGAATGAACTCCGCTGTTGCGTGGGCACCTTGAAACTGGGGAAGCGAAGCTTCAGTTTATACTTGCAGAAGTCCAGTGCATCAGCAACAGATGAGCTAAGGGTCTGCACAGCCAGTCGAACCTTCATTTTTTGCTTTGCCCACTCCAGATGAACTTTCGTCAGCTTGTTTACAAGGTGCAAGCACTCTTTTTGTTGCAAGGCCTCAAGAGCTTCAATGTATGACCACTTCACTTTGCGCCCTTGAATATCAGTGAGGTGGTTTACTGATCCCAAGCAGTTACGCACAAGCTTGATCATGTGGCAGGCATCTAGAATCACAAATACTTTGCTTGGGCAATCTTGTAAGCACTGGAATGAGGTGTTAAATCCCGGAGAACGACAGCGGAGATCAGCACCAAGAAAACTGGCCATTGAAAAGTTCGAGGCCGCTCCATCAAAAGTCAGTGATGCTGCTATGACACCTGCTGAAGTCACGCGCGAGATACACTTTTTCGTTAGCTGCGCTCTTTCAGAACCAGAGAGAGAATCAATGAAAAAATACCCAAGGGGCACCTTCAGCCTCATATTGAGTGCCACCAGCATGAAAACACAGGCATTCGTTGCTTCTGGGAGGCTGTCATCTGGCATTTCCATGCCCAAGTCGACATATCCGAAAACTTTGTTGCCCACAAGTTGGACATGTTTTTTAATAGACATGTCGTCAACCATTATGGCAGCGACCAGTGGCTCATCTCTTCCTTGCACTATGTTCTTGATAAACTCGAATGATTCTGAGGTGAAGCCAGGATCACCATTCACTGCCTTGTACCATTCGCGAAGAGTTCGCTGGTTTGGCAAAGCATTGTTAAACTTAGCTCGCACATAATCATAAGCCCTTGGCGAATAATAGTGAAGCGTCAGTGCAAATGATCTTAATTCTGGGGGGGTATTTGTTCGTCTTTTCATGAGTTCTCTTGAGAAGCTGCTGGATATCCGGAGAAAATGACGCTTGGAAAACCTCCAACCCTTTTTCCGACAAAAGGTTCTGCTCCTTTAGCTGCTCAATCAAATCCTGAGAAGCATCAATGCGTTTTGAAAGTCTCCGTTTCTTCTGGTGCAACGTCTTGACCTTCTTTTTCAGCTGCTGTACCTCTTTCGCCGATTCATGCACTTTCTGCTTGTACCACTCCTTCGGGGGGGAAGTTTGCAGGGGCGAGACTTCGGCAGCTTCATCCAAAACAGGCTCCTGAGGCGAAGGCATCTCCCGACTTTTTGGAGGAGCTCGTTTTCTCTTCTCCTACGCAAAAAGAGGAATAACGCAACAGCGTCAGAAATTTAGGCATTTAGAGCGAATGCGCAACTAAATATTAGAAACTGAAAATCCCAGAGATGCGGAGCTAACGCTACAATAACTACATTTGGTAAACGAGGAGCTCACGAAGCGTACTCACTGGCTTTTGTGGGTGCGCTGGAAACGCTGCAAACTTGGTAGGGATGCTACCAGCTCGTAGTCTCGTTGTTTGCCCTGTTCTATCGAAGCAGTCTGCTTCAAAGTGCGTTGAACACAAGACGTCATTCTTCTTCGGAGTCCAACCTTCTCGCCTCACAGCGCGCTTCCATGCACTGCGCAATTCGCAGTCTTTGGGAAACCTGCAAAGCACAAAAATGTTTCACAGTGTCTCCATGGCACCCGGACGTAAATGGGAAATGCTTGTACGCGCGAATGCATTCGTAATCGCAAAAATATGCGAGGGAAAGCGAGCGAGCAAAGCACGCTACTTACACGTGAAAAGTTATCCCCGGTGTTTGCTTCACGCGATTTGCGCAGCCAAATGCTGCGCAAGAGCCCACAATCGTCTTCAGAAGAGGTCACAGTCGTCTGCCACAGCGGCCTCATTCGATTAGAGGCACCGCACTCAAGAAAAACAACGGAGAGGCCGCACGCACATGCACGCGTTACAATGCGTTCGACCGCTTTCTGCCCTGAGCAATATGGCGGCGCGTGGCGTCAGCCGCGGAGCCCCTCCGCCACTCCAGAAAGTTTAGTATAACCTCCTTGGTGGCCACGGCCCGCTCTTCACACCGCGGCGCTGTTTCGTATGGTCGAAAAGGCTGCCACACTGTTGGCGAAGCTTGCACGTGGCGAGAAAAAAAAATGGCTTTGCGCTTTTATATAACTTCGAACTCCTTGCTTATGCCGCGCTAAAGTGTACAAGAGTCAAAGTCAATGCTTGGACGTATATATTCTAAAATTGACTTTTTTTTGCTGTAGATTTGCGCCGCCCATATTAGAGCACTTATAATTGCGATGCCTCTGCAAGAGATCCGCATGTGCTGGAAACTTACTGTACTTTGAAGTTTGCAGCCTGTATAGTATGGAGGGACCTAACGAAGAAAAAAATGACAGCCCGATGAGCAAGCGAAGTCATAAGTGTGCCACGTTCTGCGCTCATGGTCTACACTCGATTAAGAGAGTTGCCTTTTCTTTCCTTTCATGAAACTAGCACTGATTTTTATTGTAGCGCTGTTTCAAGACTCTTCCCATCGAGCCACAGAAGCTGGATACAGGGAGAAAAGTGCAGGCGGTCGCCATTCGTCTAGACTACGTCTAGACTAAACGTAACCAGTTCTGCGACGACCACGGGCTGGTTTCAGGCACGTTTTGGTCACTTATGTTCACCAATTCGCAGTGTGAATTTTACGGTGTTCAATGGATACGTTGGGCTATGTAAAAACTAATATCGAAATGTTTTACTTGTTCAACAAGAACGCAACACCCGTTCACTTTGATGTACCTGATAGGAAACACTGCGGTATTACATAGCAGTGCCAATTTGACTTTATCTGCGCTTTGGTCGACCACCTCAAAAATTTAAATATCAGCACGCGATTTATTAGTAAAATTATGAGTCAGCATAGAGAAGCAATATGATTCAATGACAATCATTAGTCCAGTTTGCCCCCATACAAGTGTCCAGAAGAATGGAGGAATAATAGAATGCCTCTATATTTCTAAAATTGAGGTATTTAGCCCAGAGACAAAACGGACGGTGACGAAAAAAAAAATAATACTGTTACAGGCAGCAGTTGCCATGCTTTTCTTCGGAAATTGGACCAAAAGAAATGGAGTTACAAACACACACAAAAAACATTCTTTCAGTTCACCCAGAAAATTCTGGCGGTGTATCTTGCTCGTGGGGCAAAAAAAAAAAAAAACCATGCGCACGCTGGAATCTCATGAGCTCTGCTGTATGCCATGCTCTGAGCCGCCGCTGGAACCCTCACTCAATGCGCCCTCTCGCGGTAGCCGGGCGCGCGAGGAGATACTCGTTGGTTTTGCTGGCAAGCGTGGCGATTGGGACGGCCGGAGAGAAACACGCCGCGCGCCCATCATTTTGGAGGCCGTGGTCAGCGATCTCTGAGCGAATGACAGGAAATCGTTTAATTGCCATTGTTGCTGCTGTGGCTCCCGCTGCTTTCGTTTTGCTGCTACTAGAGTCGGCAGCCGCTCAGTAAAAGCCGGTCAACGTTGCGCACTGCAGCAGGGACGCGAGACGTCCCGTTTGGGCGGATAATTTGAAGTGCGCTGAGCCGATGTGGATCACTAAAAAGGAATTTATTTCGAAATAAGCTCTTCCTTGGCACAAAAGTAACACTACAAGGTGTCTGAACCGCCAATTCAACAATCAACGCCGACAAATTGGCTGCATTTAGTGTCAGTTCAAGTATACACTTTTTTCCTCCGGGTATACGCTTGTCGTTTAAAAAAATTAATTGAGTGCAAACGCGACACATTCACGCACACACACACACCCAGGCATCAAACACGAACATTCATGCGCGAACAAGTTCTTTTACAATACGCTTGTCTGGTTACCTTAGACTAAATATTTTCAGTGTTTATTCATAAAGACGCCGCCATGTTGCTTCTGTGGAACCGTATCTAGTGTTTTTTCGTTCCATTCAGCGAAAGAAACACACTAATCACTCGCGCGTGTGATATGCATCGTTATCGAGTGTATTAGCGACGATCGACATCATATGCAGAGAGAGGAAGAAAACAACAAAACATAAGAAAGAAAAAAAAGGACAGAAAGAAAGAATGAAATGAAAAAAAGAAAAGAAAGGAAAGCCTAAAAGCAAAGGAAAGAAAAAAAGCGCAGAAAAGTTTTGATTGACTGTCATCCCAGTGTGTCATATGCGGATGTAGCGGCGCTCCATTTCCGCGATGAGAATGCCTATAGGAAAGTCCGATCTCGCCGCGAATACTTTTTGAAACTCGCACGTATACGCTTAGCGCTTCCAAACACTATCGATAGAGCTGAAAGAAAGGCGATAAGTGCACAACGATGTCATGTTTTGTTGTTGTCGACGTGTTTCGCTGGATTCGCTCCGAGTTCCGAAACACGGCGGTTTGAAGGATATCGAAGAACGCGTTACAAAGCGTATTGTAAAAAAATAAAAAAAGTACGTCTGCAGGACGGTGGGAACGGAAAGGAATTGAGAAGAAGGCCGCTCAAACAGTCTCGCTTATCTTGTCGACGATGGGATGATGTTGCCCCACTCGACGATGCGTTCTCGGGGAGAAAGGTTGTGCGGGATGGAGCTGGTTGCCGAAGAAATGAAGCTCTCTTCCTGCCGTCTTCCGTTCGTACTTTTCGGTGATTCCACGAGAGATCGAACATGCGTGTCGGCGGACGATATATTCTGTTTTGTCTGTTTTTTACACATGTTATGTGGCTATATTTGAGGTGCACGGAACCGAAAATTTTATTTTTAAAAACGGACTCCCAGAGCCCCCCTCCCCCACCACCAAAGTAAAAATAAAAATGAAGGTGTTATGGCGCTTATGCCCCGATTTCACAGGCGAATCGGATGCACACTGTTAACGTTGTGCCAAATTTTTTTCTTCTTGTTTTAATACGCATCGCAGCGAATTGCATCCATGCTTTCCTTAAGTTGTCTGCAGAACCAAAAGATTCTGAAAAAAAAGGTCAAACAGAGATCGGCGGCGAAGAGGCGCTTTCACCCCCGTACCTCAGGAAGCGGATCAAGGCTGAGACGAGGCCAAGAAAACATTTTGCTCACAGCAGTGGTAATGCAGGACGAACTAAGCCAGGGTGTGCCCCAACGTTACTGGATTAGGTTGGTAACTGAACTAGGATTAGGCTACTAACGTCGTGTAGCTGTTGCGTACGTATAAGGGAACCTGTCGACTGATACAGAACACCACTGATCTCTATGACGGAAAAAGGTGCAGTATGCCTGACTAGACGACAAGTATGATTCACTACATGACTAAAGTTTCTCCGCAATTTCTTTTTATGCTTTACTGCGTTGTACTGCTGCACTGTAGCAAAGCCTGGTATAATGAAGAAGGGGTTTAGTATGTTCAGAGAGGTTTTACGCTAACATTCTTCATACGAGAACGAATTACGCAGTATTCCCCCTGTGTGCCTTCACAGCATGAGCAAGACCTCAAACACTATGTCATGCCGGTATTTAAAAGATACTTTATTTAAAATATTTTGTGTGTGTCATGTCATTTTTTCTAGTGCTTCCGCTTTCTATTTCATTGTATATTTTAATCAGATGTTCAAAACCCTGTTGAACAGTGCTTGGTTTGTAGGGTCATTGTCAATGTTAGCGAAGAAATTCGATCAAGAATGATGGGTACCTATGAAATGTCCTGTCGAATCTTTGTTTTGTTCATTATGAAATGACGTTCTTATGAAGAACATATTAGTTTCGTTGTGTTAATTGTTGGAGAGCAAATCCGTGGCACCACTCCACCGCTTTTAGGAAAGGGACGTTTAGCTAGACGATTGTCTTGTGCCTAAGATAGAACATTATCACAATGAACCGGTACGTGCATGCTCTCTTCGTTCTCCTCTTCTTATTCATCCTCACTCCCAGAACGCGTGCGTCACTTTGTACTGCTTGGGATGCAATAACTCCGGGATTTGTGTGCGGGGTGCCATGGCAAAACGTGATAAGGTATACTGAAGCGGTGGTGCACTGAAGTGGCGGGAAAAAGGTGCATTCAGTAGCACTGAAGTAGTGGTATTCATATATGCGGTGAATGGAATTGCAGTGAAGTGTGGAACTGTGTAACTTCATCTTCATGATCATCAGCATGACTACGCCCGATGCAGGGCGAAATGTTCTCCGATGATCCGCCTTAATTTGTGAACTTAATAAGTGACGGTTAATCCAATAAGTTGATTGGTTCATGTATTACTAGCGGGATCCGTTCACTAAAGCTTGATTGATTGATATGTGGGGTTCAACGTCCCGAAATCCCCATACGATTATGAGAGACGCCGTAGTGAAGGGCTCCGGAAATTTCGACCACCTGGGGTTCTTTAACGTGCACCCAAATCTGAGCACACGGGCCTACAACATTTCGGCCTCCATCGGAAATGCAGCCGCCGCAGCCGGGATTCGAACCCGCGACCTGCGGGTCAGCAGCCGAGTACCTTAGCCACTAGACCACCGCGGTGGGGCCCGTTCACTAAAGCTGTTAGCTCGAAACCCGGTATTTGGGCATTCGAGTTGGATGTCAAAAACGATTCTCGATGGGAGGAAGGTTGTAACAGGCAAGTAAAAAAAGTGTATATAGTACAGTTGTCCTTGCCTGCAAACACACTTGCTCACCGCAAATCAAACTTTACAGTGGTATACCCATTTCATGGTCGTCTGAGTAGCTTATAAGGGTGGCAGCTTGGGCTAGTTGGTATGACATGACGATAGTTAAAGCGCGAGAACAGAACGACGACACAGAGACAAGAAGGCCCTTCTTGTCTCTGTGTCGTCGTTCTGTTCTCGCGCTATAACTATCGTCACGTTTGAGTAGATCACGAACCATTCTTAGGCTTGGTCAAAAAGTTTCAAAAATCCTCCTTATGCGAAAGTAAGTACCAAAGCTTGGCGTGCGCTTGGCTGACATGTCAAAATTTTTTCCATAACATTCCACAATGCCCTCTCATAACTTTTTCATCCTTCCAATCCAAGAACGGGACCCGCATCTACGTGATTAGCAACACTTCGTCTGTTACAGGCAACAGTGACTGACATGCTTTCATATTCAGTGAATCGTGACGTTTTCATTTTCTAAGACAGCCTTCTCAGGGCGAAACAAAGTTATTCAGTCAGCCAGCCTATTTAAAGAGGCCTGTGTTCACTCTCTTCTCAGCTGCCAGTGCCTGCTCTGCGGAGTCACCCTACAGATATGGCAGGCTATTTGCGAAGAGCTTGTGCTTGGATCTGGTGGGCATATTTCTGCAGATTACTGCCAAAGGACGTCGCCGTGCCTCATGGTGTGTCGACATTACACAGCAACCGCACTAGCGCAGACAGAAATAAAAATGGCGTAGCGTGATCACATTGAATCACGTGCGCTTAAAGCCATGACAAGTGTGGGCATCATACTTTTGCCCCGTGTCATTCCTTTCTGCTTCATTTGCGCTAGTCGTGACGAGAAAAAAAAAGAAAGCGCTCAGACTAATTCTCGTAATTTCGAAATCACTTAAGCACCTGTTTAGGTAAATAAGGAGAAAACCCCTCGCTGTCACTAGAGGTGTAGCAATGTGCATCTTCCTGTACATTACTGGTGTTCACAGTTTCTGTATAGTTCGTTATTATTCAACAGCAATATTATTTTTTCAAATGGGTGCTTGTTGGTTGACCTGTAAACTAAAATCTTCAGAGGTCCTTCGCGAAGACTTCGTAAAGTGTCGCTTCGATGGAACTGTATCTTGCGTGTTTTGTCATCGCATTTGACGAAGGGAACACATGAGACATTAAATACAGCAGAAAAGCGACGCTAGGGGTACTACACCCAAACGCGTTTGATATGCAAAATTTTAAACGATCGACGTCCGAATGTTTACCGCGAAATCAAAATGTAAAATAGAAGAAAGAAAGAGAGAGAGAGGGGGAGAGAGAACGGATGTTTTCATCGGCTGTCGGTCACCTATCGCATGCCGATGTAGAGGCGTTCCATTTTCGTGGTGAAAAATGTCGACGTGCTAGTCTGTTCCCGGTGCATACATTACTTGTAACTCGCACGCAGACTTATCTTCTTGGGACGCTATCGATAGAGCTGAAAGAAGGGCATAGCGATGTAATGGTTTGTTTTTCTCGACGTATCTCGAGGGATGTTCTGACAGCTCAGAAACGCAGCCGTTTGAAGCATATCGAAAATAAGAATCATTGAGGCATTTTAAGTTTAATTGAACCTGACATGTTCTAGAACGGAAACATACCAATGAATTGATTTATATGTGGGGTTTAACGTCCCAAAACTACCATATAATTATGAGAGACGCCGTAGTGGTGTGCTCCGGAAATTTCGACCACCTGGGGTTCTTTAACGTGCACCCATATCCGAGCACACGGGCCTACAACATTTCCGCCTCCATCTGAAAGGCAGCCGCCGCTGCCGGGATTTGATCCCGCGACCTGCGGGTCAGCAGTTGAGTACCTTAGCCACTAGACCACCGTGGCGGGGAAAACATACCAATGGAAGACAGTGGTAACGAAAAAAAAAAAACTGACAGAGCAGGAGCACAACGTTTCCGAGCATATCGCCGATGCGATGAAATTGCCACGCACAAAGATGCTCTTACGTGGACGATGGTTGAACAGGAAGTGGCACGTGAAGAAGCTTAGAATAACCGCGAGCTGAGTTATAGTTGGTAGGTGTTCATTGTCACGCACCAGAGTAGTGCAACCTTTATCGGTACATATATACACCGAGAAGTACGAAAAAAAAAAAACAACTCAACCCTTTCACTCATGTACCTAGATGCGAGAAATATGGTACAAGATATAGCCACTTCGAACTTACGCTCTGTCGATCTAAATACGGAACTAATCAACCTTATATACGTGATACCTTCTTTTTCTAAGTCAAAATTCGGAAGTTCTAAATAATGATATTGAAATCATGTCAACTTCCCTGTTTAAGCGTGTCGTAAAATCATATTTGTTGTTTTGTGTGCCTTCACAGCTTGAGCAAAACCTAAAGCACTATGTCATGTCCGACATTCGTATTAACAAACACTTTCGTTTAATATATTTTATGTGTGTCATGAGCTGTTGCTGATAGTGTTATGTCATTTTTTAGTGCTCCCGCTTTATATTTCATTGTATACTTTATTCAGATGTTCAAAGCCTTGTTGAACAGTGCTTGGTGTTAGGGCCATTGTCAGGCAGTTAATCTGCCTTTAATCATATCGTCCCTTGGCACGTAACATGTTAAGATGGAACGAGTTGAAATAAACAAAATTCTATTCCATTCTATTCTCATATTCGCTACAGGGGATAGGTAACGGAGCTGTTTGTGGCGTCTTGACTACCTTCTTGCGTCCGTGTTTCCATCCCCTGCCTTTTAAAATGTATCGACATAAATTTTAGTTCATGATATGCTCTGCTCAGAGCTTTAAAATATGTTGCATTCGATAGGACTCGCACATTACCATCAAGGTCCTGGACATTTAGCAACGCGACTTCTACTCTATGACAAATAAGAGAGGTATGCAGTGGTCTTCAGCCATCTTATCCGACTGGTCCTACGGTGACTTTTCCCATTCATTTCACTTCGTTTTGTTACCCTATAGACGTAAAGGGTGGGTTAACAAAAGAGGGTTACAGAGAGTGACCTTCATAAAGAACGATATACTGTTACGTTGTACCTCAAAAGTTGATGAACACACGATGGCGGTGATTCCACGAGGGCGGCCATTGCAGTCCACTGCTGTGCGAAGAAAAAATGTATAGTGATGGTAGTGCGAGCACGCGCGTGTGAAATTTAATAAAGATTGGTCGTGCAGGGATAAATGCACCCTTATAAGATGAGGGTGCTTGATTGAGGTAACTGTGAAAAAAAATTCCGAAGCAAACAGAGGCTGGAGATGGGGTGATGCACAGAAAGATTAGCAATAATAATTTCACGTTTTAGGGATGATATGATTTTGTTGAGTATGAAGTATGACTAAACGTAGGGACATGATTTTGTACAGATTTTGTAGAGATTATAGCACACTGGAAAGAATTCTGGCAACGTATTCACAAAAACGCCTTACGCTGAACTTTTCCCTGAAAGTATACCGCAGGCAATGAATATGCGAAACACACCATTAATGAAGCCGGCTGACCGATGGGCTAGTGCACTTACGAAAGAGAAACTGTGAATTTGTGCCTTGGGGGGGAGTAACTCAGAAACTTGAAAATTCATGAGCGGCCCAGCGCTAGATCAATAGAAAAGTAGTTGAAGTAACTCTAGAAGACAGGATAACGGCACAGTGGATCAGACAGCAAGGGTAGCCGATGTCCTAGCTGATGTTAAAAAGTAAAAAAAAAATACATGAACATGTTCTGGACAGATAACAGATGGTCAAATCGGAATGGACACTAGGAAAGCACGGCTAGCTGACGGCGAAGGGTTAGTTTGCGGGCATAAAATGAAATAGGCTCGCGTAAAAACCACGCGTATTGGATAATATTGGGAGAATCCTTCGCACCACAGTGGAAAATAGACAGGCTGATCACGATGATGATGACGACAGCAATAGTAGTGACTCGTACGACTTAGTAACATTATTCCAAATAGTGATATCAGTGTTGCCAGATGCTACCGAGCAAACAAGCGGATACTCATCACAAAAGAAGTCCGAAATAATCGGATGCATTAAAGATTTTCCCATTTTTAAAATATTTCTGATTATTGGTAAAAAGATCTCACCCAAATACAAAAGGGACTTTGAATAACGATCACCTAAGTGTTTTGTACAGGAACGAACAAAAGCATATAGCTACTCTTTAACACTGTCTCCATGGTAGCCTCCATTCGGTTGAAGACACGTTTGCAAGCTCATCATTAACGTTACCTACTTGTTGATTCGACCAACGCATGTTTGACTTCAGCAGTCTACAAGAGGCGTGTGCATTGGAAGTGCGTTCAGGGAGGGTGACACCCTTCTTTCCAGTCACCCAAAACGGAGGAGGCGCTAAATCTGCCCCGTACATTGACTTAGTAGAACGGGGGGGGGGGAGGTTATTTTTATTTGTTTATTTATTCATTCATTCAAGACAAAGTTGTTACGATTTGTCTTGGGGGACACGACTAAAGGCTGAGTAAACGCCTGACTAGGTCGTGCCACCCCGGCAGCCACCCTGACAAGTGCTATCCTGGCAAGTTTCTGACAACCACTTTATTAGTGAACAACAAACGCTCATTGATAGACGTGATGTTCCCTAAATGACTTTATTTGCCAGAAAAATTGCAAACAAGCTCCCTTAAAAACGCCACAAGCGACTGAGAAATTGCACAAGCGACTCGGCAAAAAAATAAGCACAATACCCGCTTATTATAAACGAGACTGGTCACTCTGAGCGATATTTATCTTCCTTATTGACCCTAAGAATTCACCTATTTTAAAGTAGAGTTCTATTATCCATTATTATTAACTTTATATCACTTGGCAGCCCCGAATAGAAGGCTTAAAGAAGCAGGGGGAAGCATGTACTGATAAAACAAGGGATTTGCAAATTGCAAGAAATGGTTGCAATGTACCAGTTTCAGCCCTATACTTTCGAAACAAGTTAAGTTGGTAATGCAGTTACTGCAGAATGATTAAGGGGTCCAGGTTAAAAAATAAGTGCAAAGTGACCCGCGACACATAATCCAGAGTATGCAGTGCAATAGGCTCAGTGAGTTTAAGTATATTTACTACAATGATGATTGTTAAGCAGCTTCATAAGAAAGCACGCTTGAGCATAGCATTTTATGCATAACGCCGTTGACGTGACGCTACAGTCTGCCGCTGTTCAATAGCGCACCTGGTTCCGTTCTGATTTACATGGTTAAAGAAAAACAAAGGGGTGGCGGCTTTCGGTAACATCAAGTGCTGTCATCCTTGACTTGTTCTGAATATTTGCCGTTGGTGTTTTCACCTTTGTGTCGTAATGACGCCGTCAATTGCTTCACGCGTTATTTAGTTAACTCATGCAGCCTTGAAATTTTCGTTTTGTCAGGGAAACTTTTTTCTATTTGTTTTTATAGTTAGAAGCTCACGAGCGTGCAAACAAACAATGGAGCTATCTGTAGTGGTGGAATTACTGATGGACTTACATACACGTGTCATTATGGTCATCATGGCTCAGCGATTGTGAAATGAGAAAAATGCCTTCTTTATTCCTGCTACTCGCTATAAAGTGTACAAAAGCAGAACCAACGACTTGTTCGGCAATGTGAAAGTCCCGAAAAAAAAAAAAACTTTAGGTCTTCGTTTCTAAAACGGTGCTTATCTGCCTCAGCTTATTCACCTCGGCGTCTCCCTTGGCTTTGGTCAGGCGTCGTCTTTTATTCCTTTTGTTTTTTTCTTGGCTCGAGGCTCCACCAAAATATCCCACTGACAATGTCTATCACCGCGGGGATTATTAAACAAATGCTCTTCTAGAATGATGCTTTTGATCTTGTTTCCGATTAGCCAGGAAAAATGTTGTGTGATAGTGCCAACCGACACCATCACACGCAATCATCACACACAACCGCAAAATAAAATTCTTTTCCCAATTATTCAACTCGATTCTGAAGTGCAGACAAATCCCCCGAATGTAACCACTAATATTCGCACAAAAGTGATAAATTTCGCATGGATTAGTTAACACGGCCGGACGCTCTGAGGCACTTATTTCGCAGGATGGGACGCGAGTGCCGTTCTTCAGGAGCACAACAGGTTTCTTATTTTTGCTACTGACAGTCCATAACTCAGCTTTTCTGGTGCCCTGATTAACGCAGACACTGGCTTGATTCACTTACGCTGCAATCGATTCGACCAAGGCATAGCGCAATGCGAAAGAGAATGAAAAAAAAAAATCAGACGAATTTTCAATGCTGGATAGGTGGTTGGTATGTTTTATGTTCGGCTATCTTATCGATCACTAGTTCACGCTTTGGATTTGGACTGCCACCCACATAAGCCAGAACGATCGTACAGTGATTGAGGTTTTTTTTTTTTAGCCTCAATGTTCTGAGGGGAGGAAATTACACGCGAAAGAGCGATTGCAACGGCGTGCTGTGTGTTTAAAAAAAGTGAGTCGATTCAGAGAAGGACGTACTCTATATATACTATGGGAGTGCACAATGGCTTACTGCGTCTGCGCTTAGTCCTGAGTGGTTTGTAGAGGGGACATGTTAGGCGTCCATTGCATGCTGCTATTGTCTACATGGCAAGAAATCTCACACAATGCGCAGTGTTACGTCAGCTTTGCTAGAGCTTGGCGCTTTCAGTGGTTGCATTCACCCGCGCAGCTCAACAAAAACTGTTTCTCTTTCTATATTAGAGAGAAACATTGCGTGAATGTATGGACCACGTATGCATGAGAACACCGACTGCAGGTACAAGACCATGCATGCAAATAAACACAGCGATATTGTGAAGGGTGCCTCGAAACAATGATTTGAGGAAGACGTTTAGGTTTCACATTGTGGGTGCGCTTCGTATGCTAAAAAAAAGCTACAAAAACGACAGGCTGACGGACTAAGCAACCCTGCAAAAGATACATCACCTTACCATATAAAAAGCAAGCAGGAAATATAGTTTCGGCTGGGTACAGAATACCGACGGAAGATTGCAGGGTATTTCACGAAGTAAGCAATGTTCTCACCAGTTACCGTGTGTTGTTCGCCTTTCAAACTATCGTGGGACACATGCGCGCACATAGAAAAGAGTAGTAGCATTATAGGTGCAATAGAAATACCCTGTTACGATGCTTAGCAATGTGAGAATAAACGCAGTGATGCATGCTACGTCGCCGTAAGAAAAATAATAAAAAGTTGCGTGAAAGACGCTCATGTACGGTGACATAGTATTGTATAACATGCTTTTTCCTTACGCGTGCGTTATATACAACTTTTTTACATCCATAGTGTTAGTTTTGCATATAGAAGAGGTGACGATGGCTACGGGGCGCTTTTTTATACAACATCACCTTGCTTGTAAACAGAACGCCATGCCTGATGGCGCAAAAAACGAAAATAAAAGGCGACGGAACGGCCCAATTGATGTTTTCGTAAACGCCTGGATTAGACGCATTGCGACAACAAAGCTAGGTTTATGGAAAACAGGGAAGCGTATTGCAGCGAAACAGGGAAGTTACAAAACAGGGAAGCGTTTTTTGTTCGTCGTATGTTATGCAATGTTTTTTCTGTTTTTTCACATTCTGCCAACGTCAACAGAACTGCAACGTGTCGCTGCGTGTAATTTATTGCGTACAGTCTTACTTGCCATGGGCGTCTGCAGACTCTAATGAAATAAAATGGAGGACAAGGTGACACGCTAAGGCTTTTATCATTTTGAATGCGTGCTGGTTCTCAGATCCTTATTGTCTCATGATATTAGATACAAACGACTGAAGCATACATCGTCATTTGCTCACCCTGATAAATACAATGTCATTGTAAAGTGATATTGTAAACGTTGTCAAGTGTGCGTATGAACTATTGCACCAATTGGGGCCGTAACCTGAAGGGGGGGGAGTGGTTAAGAGTGTTCTGACATCCCCAATATCTTTTTGTGCTTCAACTTTTCGGGGTACATTAAAGTGGTTGCGCAAATTCACATAGCCTACGAGTTTCCAAAGTTAGCCATATTATACCTATAAACGCCCCCGGAAAAAAAAAATCCCGGGTAAGGCGCTGGAATCAATATTCATATTCCCAAGAATGCCTAACGGTAATATGTTCGCATATAAGAAGATATTTACGTCCGCCGGGACTAGGAATGTGTCATCAGAGAGGCCGATTGAACAATGAGAATAATTAATTTGGGAAAAAGTTTTTTTAAGGAGTGGGCGAAGCTCCTCTTAGTCAAACCTTGTCGGACGGACGGACAGATGGATGGACAAACGGACTGACGGACCGACCGACCGACCGACCGACAGACAGACTGACAGGCAGACAGATAGACAGACGTTTCGCCCCACTCATCATCATTTACTCCATGGATGTACTGTGTTTTTTTTTAAATTTTGCCCATCATCATTAGACAGGTGTGCATTTTCAGCGGCAGTACTCAGCTTTCTCTCCTCCTAGTTTTCAGTTCGTGCTTTGTACAGTTGTTTGATGCCCGCCGCGGTGGAGCAGTGGTTCTGGTGCTGAGCCGAAACTCACCGGTTCGATACCGGCGGCGGCGGTCGCATTTCAATGGAGACGAAATCATTGAGGCCCGTGTACTGTGCGATGTCAGAGCACGTTAAAGAACACCAGATTGCCTAAAATGTGGAAGCCCACCACTCGAGCGTCTCTCGATCATAATCATATCATGGCTTTAAGAAGCAAAACCCCAGATAATATGATGATGCTCATGAATTAAACTTTATTTTGATACAGAGAAGAGGCATTATTGTTAAAATTCTGTCTGAGCATAAATAGAAAAATCACGATGTTCCAGAGAAGACGAATTATTGTTGTAATTCTATCTGACCATAAAAAGAGAAAATGACGACGGTAATATTAATACTGAGAAGTTTTGTTGAGCAGCTCCTTGGATAGAGGGAAAGCTATTTCTATCGAGAGCGATCATATGAACGGTCCAGGCATATTTCTGCCATCGCCGTGGGTGGTGGCGTGAGATTCCGTATAAAATCCACGGACCGTATCAATTACCGCAAGAGCGTCGTAATTTCTATGAGCGAAAGCGCGCAAGGGCAGGCGACGATCGCGGCTCAAGTGGAGAGAAAGCACACCGGCCCGTTATCCATCATGCGAAAGGCCAGAGAAGAGGTTCGAAGGAGCGGGGTGGGGATTCGAGGTTTCGCGAAAGCCCAACTATTATCAGCAGACATCTTAAGTCCTAACTACACGTGCGCGTCACAACGCGTCAGTGGGAGGCGTTTAGACTGCGCGTCACGTCGCGCCGGAAGGAGAAGGCGCGCAACTATAATTGCATGCCCTCTACCTCCACAGGAAGAGGGCACGCCACGTGCTGACGATTTGCAGCGCGTGCATGCGGTTAGGGCTTTACACCATTCTACGTTCTCTATTCTCTACAACCAGTTTGCGTGTGGGCGGGTCTCCTTGCATCGATGTTTGGTTGATGTTACCGTGTCCTTGTGATGAAACTGTGTCTCTTTGTTGAGTTCAAATACGTCGTTCCTATTCCAATGATAAATCCAGTCTAGGTCAGTCAAGTCGATCAAATTAAAGTATTTTCAGGCAAAAAAGAAATACAAGACTTGCCCAAAACGTAAGGCGGGGTAATCCTCATGATTAAGAACTTTACCGTGCTGAAGCATCTTGTGTAGCAGCTGGCCGGTATCCAAGATATATACAACAAAAGTAGTGCAGTGATTAACACATGAAAGCATGAAAACGTGACCGCAATCAATCAATCAATCAATCAATCAATCAATCAATCAATCAATCAATCAATCAATCAATCAATCAATCAATCAACCAATCAATCAATCAATTGATCGATCAATCCACCAACCAATCAATCAATTAATCAATCAATTAACCAATCAATTGATAAATCACTCAATCAATCAATCAAGCTGAGCTTGCGTGATGGGAGAAAGCCGCGCACAGCTGCTTTAGTACCATACCTGCCTTTCGATGCCCTTTGAATAACTTTTCGAAGAATGACAGTCTGTGAGATCAAACATGTAGTTCTTTTCGCAAAAACAAATTAAATATGCGACCGATGACCCAGAGTTATTCGACGTCTATGGCAACAACATCGCAAGAGTAAAGACGTCAGCTTAGGCGCCGCTGCTCCAATGTCAAAGAGGCGTGTGTGTGGAATCTGGGAACTGCTCGAGCACGCGTATGATTTCATCGCTCCGCAGAGGCCAAAGCTAAGCCGGAAGTGAAAGCTGAGGTCTTGGGATGGTTTGTCTCTGCAGCGGTAATTACGACGCTCCGGGGCCACGGCTGCATATACTTGAAGCTGACGGCGCAAAGTGGTCGCGCACGGATGACAAACAAGACATCAATATTCCCGTCATGTCCTTAGGCACGACGGGTATGCTTCGACCTTTGCAGCGTTCTGCTCTGCCGTGGCGAGCAATTTTATCGAACGAGAACCTCTCGCCGTTGGTGCCTTAGTATGTGTGCACTGGACCGATGATGATGAGGAAAACATGGGCCGACTTCCACGCCCAAAGGCCCCAGCTTGTGACGTGAGCATTTCACTCCTGCCTTACGGCTTTGGCTGTACGTGCTCTCCTTCGCGTTAGATCGTGACTTGCATTTAGATCTCAATGTTGCTCAGAGACTTTTGCGAATATGACGATTCTTAGCGTTGAATCGTGTTTGATCATGTGTCACAACGTGTTCCGTCGTTTTCTGTTCTTTGAAAGCCGTACGGAGGTAGATATATATATATATATATATATATATATATATATATATATATATATATATATATATATATATATATATATATATATATATATATATATAATATACTATATATATATATGTTATAATTGCAGGTAATAAATTCTTGGGACGCCGGTAAATAGTATGAATAAAAAGAAGACACACGTCGAAAAACGGAAAGGTTTCTTTGCGTTTCGGTCGTGGGACCGGCCTTCGTCAGAATAACCCTTATTATTCTGACGAAGGCCGGTCCCACGGCCGAAACGTAAAGAAACCTTTCCGTTTTTTGACGTGTGTCTTCTTTTTATTCATATATTATATATTATATATATATATATATATATATATATATATTATATATTATATCTATAGATATATAATTATATATATATATATATATATATCTATATATAGTCTAGTAGATACCTCCGTGAGCGGTCACACGTTGTGACCGCTCACGGAGGATCTACAAGACTATATACAACGCTACGGCGACTCAACCACCATTGCCTGCCTATATTATATCTATATTGTTAAGCGGTTTATTGACGGACACTCAGCGATGATTCTCGACAGCGACAGTCAATGCGGGGATCGACTCTCTGCACGAGCTGCTCTTCTTCTTAAGAAAAGGGCGACCCACTAGAAGGCGCTGAAGAGAATGACCCACTGTTCAAAGGCTTTACCACAACTACCCCGGGTACGAAAAGGGAGCCGCCTGGCGACCTAACAGCTGGTTACAATGAGCGGGTCATGGTAGGCCTTGAGGCGCTCCACGTTAACAATGTCACGTCCTCGACGACGCATGTCCGAAGATTGTTCGATGGGTTCAATCAAGTAGTTGACTGGGGAAGTGCATTTGACGACACGGTAGGGGCCTTCGTATTTAGGCAATAGTTTTGAAGATAGGCCAGTTGCAGTAGTAGGGATCGAGAGCCAGACGAGCGCTCCAGGGAGGAATGTGGGTGCAGTAGTACTGGCGTCAGCGCGAATGCTTTTTTTTGCCGCTCTTGATCATGCGCAGTAAAGGTCTTTGCAAGCTCTCGACATTCTTCAGCAAGCTTGGCTGTAGCAGAAATAGGTGCCCACTCAGACGGATCTGGCCTGTACGGAAGTATCGTGTCGATGGTGTGTGACGGGTGCCTTCCATATAATAAAAAGAAAGGTGAAAAGCCAGTAGTGCTCTGAGGGGCGGTATTATATGCGTAGGTGACGAAGGGTAGAATGGAATCCCAATTTGTGTGATCGGCGGCGACGTATTTGGAGAGCATGTCGCCCAGCGTACGGTTGAAGCGTTCTGTGAGGCCATTCGTCTGCGGGTGGTAAGCAGCAGTTTTGCGGTGAACAACGTTGCACTCTTTGAGAATGGCTTGAACGACTTCAGACAGGAAGACAATGCCTCGGTCACTGAGCAGTTCCTGGGGTGGGCCGTGTCGCAGAATGAATCGTTGGAGCAGAAAGGAAGCCACATCGCTCGCTGTAGCCGCGGGAAGAGCGGCCGTTTCGGCGTATCGCGTGAGGTGGTCCACAGCAACAATCGCCCAGCGGTTACCAGCCGACGTTAGTGGAAGTGGCCCATACAAATCGATGCCAACACGCCCAAACGGCCTGGCAGGGCAAGGTAGAGGTTGCAGGCCTACCGGCGACGGGTGCGTTGAAGTTTTGCGGCGCTGACATGCTATGCAGGAGCGAACGAATTTCTGCACGTAGCGGTACATGCCGCGCCAAAAGTACCGTTGGCGAATGCGGTGGTAAGTCTTCGATACCCCGGAGTGTGCACACTGCGGATCAGAATGAAAGAATTCGCATATGTCAGAGCGCAGACTGCGAGGTATGACTAGTAGCCACTGGCGGCCGTCACCGTGGTAATTGCGTCGATGGAGGAGGTCGTCGCGAACGGCGAAATGGTGGGCTTGACGACGCAACGCGCGAGTGGATGGAGTGGATGGATCAGTCAGCAAGTCTATCAGTGAGGCAATCCATTGATCCTTGCGCTGTTCAGTAGCAATAGCATGAATGCTAATCGAAGAAATGGCAAGGTGAGACTCTGAGTTGTTGGCATTGTCGTCAGGCAAGGGAGAGCGCGACAGGGCGTCGGCGTCAGCATGTTGCCTTCCATTGCGGTACAGCACGCGGATGTCATAGTCTTGCAGGCGAAGTGCCCACCGGGCGAGACGGCCTGAGGGATCTTTCAATGACGACAACCAGCATAGTGCGTGGTGGTCGGTGACGACATCAAATGGGCGACCATACAAATAAGGTCGGAACTTTGCAAGGGCCCAGACGATTGCCAAACATTCTTTCTCGGTGACTGTGTAATTAGTCTCGGCTTTAGTAAGCGTACGGCTCGCGTACGCCACGACATATTCCGGGAACCCTGGTTTGCGCTGCGCAAGGACAGCGCCGAGGCCGACACCACTGGCATCCGTGTGTACCTCTGTAGGGGCCGTAGGATCGTAGTGGCGGAGTATGGGAGGCGACGTCAACAAACGACGAAGTGTACTGAAAGCGTCGTCGCACTGTGATGACCACGAATGGAGAGGCCCGTTACTTTCCGAGAAGCTTCGTCAGCGGCGATATGATAG